>JAHQIW010004663.1:0-271786 GCA_019055375.1 Parelaphostrongylus tenuis
GGCGAGAAAGTCTGTTGTAACTCCGGAAGATAACGTTTTTTTCCCCGAAAACCTTTTGAAATTCAAACTTCTGGATTATTGATTACCTGTAACAAATTTCCCCTTCGATTTCGAGCCAGAGCTTTGATACGCGCTCTCCGTCGGATCACCAGTACGAGTAACACTGCTAATGTCACAAACACTGCTAGCGCAACTATCATTTCTCGTGTTGACAACACAACGTAGCCACCTAGAAACGAAGTTAAATGGGCGGGAGATTGACACAAAAGTTCAAAACGACACAGTTATGTGCCAACGATCCATCACAAGGTATGCGGCATAGTGCATGATTGATAGTGTAGACACTATATATTCAATAATATTGAGTAATATGCGAAACTTGGGACCTCAAGCGGAAGTTAAATGCGCATTTCACTCTTTCCAGGAGCGCTCCCACTAACCGCTGCACTACTGCGGCTCCCGATTGCCGACTAATCTCTTCAGGCTCACGTAAGCCGGGCTCCCACACGCAAGATTTTAGCTGCTGGCTTACTTCGATTCAAATCAGCCATTCGGATCATCTCATTCACAACTGTTGAAGCGGTGAGACGGATAGCAGAACTGCAACGGATAACATGGGCTTTCGGGGAGGTGAGACACGTTCAACTCTCTTTTAAGATTCAAAATTTTGTATAACTCTAAACAATTTTTGATATCGCTACTAAAGCGCTGAAATAAAAAATTTTTCTGAAGTAAACACTTTCAAGCTACATTGTTCTCAGAGTAAACATCTAGCTTCCATCATTTCCATTTGCGCAATACAGAGGGTTCAGCAAACTTTCCATGGGAAGATACAGGGAGACGTCAAGAATTTTTTTTCGTTCCTACTTTAGGAATCTTGCGATCAATATTTGGACAGTTTTTTCTGAACAGAAAACCTTGGAGGTCTCGAGCGCTTCACTAAAGAGCTTCATAAGAAGTAAATGGTCTATTGTATAAAAAAAAACAAAAAATATTACGATGTTTTCATGTCTACTTATTGCATGAAATTTTCTATACCGTATAGCGTTTGAGTCATGTAATACGTCCGAATTTTAATTATATAGTCACTGTCACAACTTATATCTTTGGAGAGAAAATCATTATTGACCAGGCTCCTATTGTGCTCAGCAATCTAATGGAGATTGAGCAGTAGCCGAAATTTCTGGAGACAAACGTAATCGACAAGAAGTGCACAGAGTTTTCTGACTAAAAATGTTGTAAAGGTTTCCATAAATCATGGAATAGCATCTCGATACACTTTTCTGCAAACTGACCTTCGGCAACTGCTGTAGTGGTGGTAGAAGGTTGGGTGCTAGCTGCAAAACGTGTCGCATCCTTTCCAGGATTATTTTGCTCATGATCTTGCTTCTGCCTGAAACTTTAGGATACTACCATCTTCAAAACTACATTTACTTTTTTGACTTTCAAACACAACATTTCTGAGGGCAAATCGAGAACGCTATTTGTAGAAAGGATGAGTGTTAATTTATCCCTGAGAGATAAAACAAAATCAGGTAACTTGATCAAACGGCATTACACGTAACGAAATGCGTATCCGGCCTATATAATGGCTTGCCATGGCCTACCAATGTATAATTTCAGGGTCTATCTTTGTACTTAAGTCTGGTACCGAAAATCGTTCTCAGTTAGACAAAGGCTTGGTGAGCCTGAAACAAGGGATCGAGGGAACGACAACGTGTGTAATGTAGGGGAGCTCTAGCCATTGCGCGCACACGCTTCCCACGAGGTTCGCTTTTAACACAAAAAATAGAGATAAGTAAAAAAACGCTTTTCCACATGTTTTCAGTGTATTCAACACTAACCATTTTTGACTGTACATATTTCAATAGGTGTTGATGGATTTCTAATAAGCAAAAAATTGAAAACTTGAAGACATGGCCTACATGAGAATAGAAGCGACCGCCTGTTTTCAAGCGAATTCGCAGTGTGCCATCTTCTAGTGCTATCTCAATTTTTAGGTGCAACTTTTAGATATTACTCACTGACATGGCGCATCTCTCAGATATTGATCAAGGAGTTTTATCCTTTCTCGTTCTGATTTTAAACATGATCAATCATTCATGGTGAGATTATTGTCGTTTTGTAATTTTATGGTCTATTTTGTCGTTTATTCGAGGCATAAGATTAAAAGAAGGAAAACGAATAAGTGACAATCTGCGCTTTCGAGCAGCGTTGAGATTCAACTTTGAGGTCTCTTCGCAGGTCATATTGCGGAATCTGAAGAAGGGGAAACGTGACTCCGCCTAGCTACTTGTGAAAATCGCTCATCTCATATAACAGGAAACTAATGAGCGATCAAGTTGCCTCAATTATCAACTGAGAAGGACAATACAAAGCGGACAATACAAAGCGATACACTCGCTTTTTTCTGATTTCACACTCATTCAGACGTGTTTTTTCATCGTATGGAGCGACCTAGTGTTAAGATGTGAGGAATTCACAATAGGTTGATTTGGCAACAAAAACTTTTTCGTTTTACTTCGAATTGGAAATGTTCTCAACACTTCGTGTTGAGAACGGTATAGTCTCGGTTTTAGAAAAAGTGTTGTTATAGATTCAATAAAGGACCGGTAGCGCAGTGCATCAGAAGGTGAGCCGATCTTCTCCTCCAGCACTTACGTGCAATCAGAGGAACACCATGGCTCGGCCACTTCCGTGACTTTGAAGATAATCGTCTCGACAAGCATTCTATGACATTCAGAGAAAGGCGAAATTGTCAAGCAACAGCCGAAGCAACAAGTGAGCCTTTGAGAACCTTGTTATAAACTAAATAGAGGACTTGGTGAAGAAGATGCGAGATTGGACCAACGACCACCTGTGGCTTGTTGAGTACCTCTAGTCACTCCACCACACCGTGTTATCAAAATGCTCTCAATATTTTCCCTATACGGCAACATCGGAACGGCTAAATATTAAATTTGTCATATTGAAAATATATTATATAGTGAAATATTAGAATTGAAGGAACTCTTATCTACATACTAGTTTGAACATAGGAAGACGACTTATATTACACCTTCCAGCTCTAAAATACATGTCATCTCGTAGCAAACCCTATTAACCAAAGTAAAACTATTAGCTTTTGTCGACAAAAATCAGCAGATAATTGGCAACAAAAATAACTTTTGTTTCCTTATCAAAATGAAGTGCTAATTCTGTAGACATTGCAAGTCATTTTATTCTTCTCTCTTGCTGCCAAGGCTTGATTATTTGAAAGATGAAAAGAGTGAGTAAGCGGATTTCATTCAAAAGGATACAATGGAATCTTCGCACTCATTACAGATGTTTGAGGCTGTCCCATTTGCTTTGGTTGGGTTCCCAGGTTCCCAAGGGATTTGACTCGACCAACATCCAACGTCATTCACAAAGAAGACATAATGTGTTGGCAAGAGCCGAAACAATGAGCGAAGAACTCGATCTCGGCGTAGACGACGTGGATAAAAGAAAACGAATCGGACGCTATCAACGAATATATTTTTCAGATCACCTGTTGAAGAAAATACAACCCCAACATGGTACTCAGGAGGAGACGGAACTGAGCACAACAGCAATGGCCAGGTGAATTGGAGCATTTAAATTGACACTTGAACTACAAACGCCCTGCCTCTGAAGAAGGCGGATCGCCGAAACATCAGCCGAATCACTACGGCTAATCTACCAACCTCGCGTCAGCTAATCAAAATAAGTTTTCTCGATTTTCATGTATCGATTAATTATGCCGAGGTTTATAGAAAGTCGAACTCTCAAATTGACACTAATGATTATTACCTCCATTGGTCACAATTCCACTCATCTGATCCATCTGAGCATTGTGGTATTCCGTCGCAGGTGTCGTACCGGGCAATGCACTCACCGTTTCGACAAGCCCATTGCCATTCGCCTAGATATTGAAAATACTTACTTCTATCACATTAGAAGGTTGAAAACAAGCACAAGGGTCTGAAACTTTCAGGAAAACGCTATATCTTACAGTTTTTGCCCTTCATGTGTTAAGAATTACAATGCTTAAAGTCAACTACTTCAAAGGAGTGACTAGAAAAAAGTAGCCAAACAAACGCAATAGACCATTGATTTAAAAGTGTAGCAGACTGGGACACCACTTATCGGACCTTATCACAACGAAGTAGCAAAATCTGATAAAATCTAAAAATGTGGGTGATATGCAGAACTTTCAAATCCTTTGGACGGGAGATGAAAGTAATATCGGAACATGGGCCGTTAGTACCGGAGTCATCACACAGCCTCGGAAGGAGTGAGATGCGGACGTCACTGCTTTCCAAGCTGCATAGCTTTGCATATCATTTCGCGTTATTGAATAGATAATTATTACATCATAACATTGTCATAAAAGTGATGGAATAAAAATAATTTCTGCAGATTATTTAGAATCTAGATCGCGAAAAGTCCAAGCTCCTCAAAACCATGGCTGACAATCTTATATAAAGAGTATAAAAATTATACAATATCTACCTTTCTATTGCTACAGAACCGACGAAAAATTCACTACGTTCAAAAACAGCTATCGTCACTTCGTCTTATTTCGAATCTTTAGTATATAGTGTCTTATCATAGACTCACGGTTCAAATTTATTAGAAAAAATGTCCTATAATATCCAAGGTATCGCTTCAACAAGTGAAGAACAGTTACATGGTAGTCATTTGTGGAATATTCAGCCAACTGATTGGAAGCGAAGAAAAAGTTATTCAAAACATTCAAACTATGGTAGACCACGTCAGAAGTGAGATTTGAGACTAACGCAAAAAATCGCATGCAAAAACCATTATCAATTTCACGCTATCTGGAAAGATACCACAAGTTGATTAGCAAAAACTAAAAATTAAAACTAAAAATTAAAGATTGTTGTGAAGTTACTTAGAGCCTTGAATAGATTTATACAGGTCGAGCGTTCGATTTTGGAACTTCCACATACTTCAAAGATTGGTAAGTTTCAGCAACCAAATTCGTAATCAAAATCCTAAGATTTGGGAATGACGGATAATAGAAAATGGATTGCACGCACGAAGAGCTATATCCGCACAGAACACTGATGTAAGGTCGCATGAAAAATTAAGGAGAAAAAGATAATATATCACCTGGACATTGAGGCAGGGTTTCCTTCCGCTGTTCATCAAGATTTGATCCCATCGCACTCTCAAGCTGAAAGCATTCTCTAATTATAAAGAATGAATAACTGACTGCAGAAGAAAAAATTGGGATACAGGGATGACAAAAACAGTAATGCATTTCAGAAAATGGGTTGAATATGACAACAGCATTGATAAAAGCACATAAATAACACCCCTACAAGTATCGATTTCGGAAGAACACGACCTGGTGTTTTATTCTTTTTCTTAGAAAAGTCGTCCTTTCTGTACCAAACAGAAATTATGAGAACACAGTAGCACCAATTAGAAATCTTTCGAACTTGATAAAGTGTAATAAGTCAAACTTGCGGAAATAAATATTCGAAAATTCTTATTTTTTTATGTTTATTCTCAAAGAACTTCTATAATTCCTGCGCTGATGATGCTGATGTACCGACTTTGACATTTTCAGTAGAAAGTCGATTTTGTTTAAGGTCAACTCATTTTGGCGGATTGCACCTGGTATGGAGGGGGCCAAACTCAATAATGCATTCTGTAAAGTTGGATCTATTCGATGAAGATCGTCTGCGACAATTTCACACGGAACAGTACTTTGCAGCATTTTGTATTTGGACACGAATGAAAAACTGCGAGAACAAAATTTCATTCAATTATTGAACTCTACAGTTAAACTTGATTGCTTACATAGTTCCATGAGTCCATGAAATTACCTCCACTTGATTATTTATATGGCTTTCCGCTGAATTTTGCCCAATATCAAAATTCCTTTGTTCTATTCGCCTCTTTCCATCCGTTATGTACGATGAAAGAGCGCATGTGGCGCAGCGGTTAGAGGTGCTCTCCACCAAGCCATCCATCCCTCCGGGGTCGGTAAATTGGTACCAGACAGGTCTCAGACTGTCTGGGAGGATAAGCAGCACTGACTCGGTTCAGCGGGAGGCCACCGCGAGTCATTGTAAAGATCAGATATGCATTCAATCACCTCAACGAAGTAGAAAATTGAAAGCGAATGCATGGCGCATCCCTCAGGGATTGATCAACGCCGAGAGCTTTATCCTTTATCCTTATGTACGATGATGGCCGTAGTTGCGCCTGACAATTGTTTAAGGATTTGGTCATCATTCCCGAAAAGTAGCAGGTCTGCTTTCTCGGTACAGACCGAACCAATGATCTAATTGAGTTTCGAATCATCTCTAACTGTTACACTAGATGTTCCATTTAAAGCTTGATGACAATAGTGTGCCGGCTCATTAAAGATGTGAAAATTAAACGATAAATGCCAAAAGTGCTGTTGGTTTAGACTCTATTGATAGAAATTTGAAAAAAAAAAACTGAGGTTCAATGATAGGTTCTCTTAGCAGTCCGTATGCAATGAGAGTCAGTAGTTGTAAAGAAATAACATTTGATCGTGGACATTGCATTGAAAAAATTCAGTTCAACAATGTAATATATGACTTCGGAGACAGAAATACACTTGCATTCAAAATATTCCATAAATTCATTGAGTATTTCAATTATTAATTCGTTCATTTCTTGTCACGAAGCTTCGCTTGCGAAAGAAAGGGCTGTCCTTTGCAGCAGTTCCACCTTTTCCTCTTTACTTCCCCATACGTTTTAAGTTCTCGAGAAAAGAAACTTATTTCATGATGACAGAAGTGATGTTTATATAGCTTAACCAAGCCAAAACAGTCAACAAAAGGAGGTTTCGATAATTGATGCAGAATTTTTGCTCCTATCCTCTCCTCTATCTTTCCTCTTTTGAAAGGGTAAAAAGAATAAAAAAAAAAGAAGGACGATTTTTAGAACATCCACTCAACGGACTTCTTTTCCACCTCTTTTCTGCGACCAAAAAGAAAACACTGCTATTTTTCTTGGCCAAAATTCGCTGGCCATTTTGAGATTATACGCGTTGCTGTAGAAATAGTGCGATGACATATGAAAAAAAGGAGTTAGACACAAGCGAAACTATTGTTTCCGTTGAAGAAGTAGGATTCCTAACTAGTTTTGCACTCGAGTGGATTTGGTTTGTCAAAATATCCTTGACCAAACGAAGGGATCGTTATTATCCTGAAAGGAAAACCTCCATACGCCTCTATCAACTCCATGCATTGGTAATTCCAAGGTGTGCCCCTAGTTGTAGAATATATTCACAAACGACTTACATGAGACTTTCTCCAACAAAATCATACCGTATGATGGGTTAAAGTAGGAGGAAACTGAAGACTTCGTTTAGATTAAGAATTTGAGTTTTGCGGGAATACACTGGATAAAAATGGGTCTGAATGATGTTTTGTTTTTCTTACTAAAACATTGCTGAGACACAAAAAGGATACTTTTTGAGCAAAACTTTGTGAAAGAAAGGATATGACACCAACCTGAGCAGCAATCTGATTCATAACATAAATTAGAATGCTTGAAAAAATTAGCATTTCAAATTGTGGTGGGTCATTGGTGAGCGATGAGTGGGGAATGAAGCCGTCCAGACAGCTTGCAAGCATAGGCAATCGATACGAGAACCCTGATGCTCGGGGCTGTGCCCGACATCTGGAGTCATCACATATCTCATTAGGATAAAGGTCACCATTCCAAGACTTGTCGATGATTCTTCTAGTATTTTTTTAAATGATTATTTATTTATTTACTGTTTCATTCATGAATCCATCATCATCCCTCATGAAGCTCGAAGTCTACGTGCAGGTAGTTCGGAAGCTAAACAGGATTTCAGAACAAGCCTGATTGATTGTATTGAGCTAATTGAATGAGCTCTCGTCCTGGAAACTGGTAGCTTGAAGTTCTGAGAAGTTGATCGTTGAACGCACGTACTCGAATTCCGTGTACCGTTGGTACATCATTTACACGTTCCTCTACCTACCAACCAACTGTGCTTGTAGCTCTATGTTCTTTCTTCTTCTTATTTTTATATTGAATGCATGATATATACGGTTAGCTATAGAATTCTCAGACAGCCATTCCATGACATTACCAGTCTTTCACTAAAGATTTTCCCTGGCGTCTTATCCATCGTCTAATACTAGAGGGACTCGTGTTGTACTCTAACCACGAATCATCCAAGACGGGAGCAATACTTGCGGTTAGTTGATCAACCACTGGAAACCATGTAAAATGTAAAGCAGTGTAAAAGGAAAGTAGAGCATGTGACGATAAACTTGACTTATTTGGTGCGGCGATAATCTCTACAGGCGAGCTTGTTGGACGGTGCAAATATTGAAGCGCACTACTCGAATGACAATCTGGTCTTTTATACCTTTATTTCGAGTGCTTTATTAAGACCACGCCCAAATTTTAATAGATTCTTTCATTATTATTTGGGCCAACTTGTCATGTGGTCTGGTAAGGGCTCTTGGATCGGGCTGTACAAGAGCCCTTATAGACCACATGACAAGTTTGCTCAAATAATAATGAAAGGATCTATTAGAATTTGAGCGTGGTCTTAATAAAGCACTCAAATAAAGGTATAATATGATAAAAATACCAGCCAAAGAGCAATCGAGTGCGCAAACACTCTGTGTTAGGTGAAAATTTCGCTTGACATAGAGTGTAAAACTTTCATTTTCGATGACTCTAGGTAAGGGAGTAGAGCTCCCGAGAGAACTTGCTATAAAAAAATATCGAAAGACGACGGGTTCTGCCCGACTGATGAGTCTGTAAGGACGAAACACGTGTATCGGGCTGTACAAGAGCCCTTACCAGACCACATGAATCTGGTCTTTATTCAGTAAAGCTTAGGCTTAGAGGCACTTTATTGTCTCAAAAAGATGATGGGTCACTGAAGAAACTTCTACAAGAGTACTCTGAATTCTAAATGGCAAAAGCTCTCATGCATCGTAACAAGCGCATTTCTTGAGGGAGAAACTACATTCTTACTAAAGCAACATTGACGAGCTCACTAATAGAATAGCTTAGTTTGTAAACCTAACACTTTGAAGTTGTTAGAACATATCTCAGCCTATCTCACTAATACCCAAATGTTTTTGTGTCGTTAATACGCTTCACAACAGCGCATACATAATAGAGTCACTCGACGTTAACTCCGTTAACACGTTGACAACGTGGTTAAAATCCTGCGCGGCGAGCGCAGCGGCTACAATGACGTTGCGGCAGTTTTATAAAGAAATATAGATTTTCATCGTCACTAAAGGAGATTTCGTCGCGAGTAATGGTAAAGAACGATAGAAGAGACATCGATAAAGCTATCTGTAGCAGAGACAATGGCGATGCTTCCACCTAGAATTTCGGATTTTAAGGAAAAAGCCTTATAGATACAAAAACGTGAACTCTACTTGCAAAACGTTTTTTCGTTAGTAACGTACTGAAAAAGTCGTCTCACAGAGCAAACTTAAGGGGAGAATAGCCACTTCTCAAGCAATCAATTGATTGTAAGAACATGGACGAAAAAGAAAGAAACGAAGCTATATAACAGTTGTAAATATGTTCCCTTACGAAATAATGTGCTTTCCTCGTCAAAACATAGATGATTTTTCGATACATGGGTATTCTCTTAACTATAAAATTTTTCAGTCATTATTATTTGACCGCCTATTGCGGTGGTACGATGTTATAATAAACTTAATGATGTAGAGTCGTGTGCAGAAACGATTGCGTCAGCTGGGTTTCGAACCCAGATCTCACTCTTTCCGGGAGCGCGTGCTGAACCGTTGCACTACTAACTTTCGTTTTGACACCACTCTTTCTACTCTACAATAAAGTGTTGTAACGTGGAAATATACAGCTATACAATAACGTGTTGTGGACTTTATCGACCAAATTGCTGCTTGTCTTGATCATACACCAGGAAAACATGTAAATGGAAGCGCATTTCGTTGCGATATTGCTTCGCAATATCTAATTTTACAGTTTAGGTACATCCGCCTTTCTTCCACTTTATGACGTAAATGTGCCTCATGAAGGCGTAGAAAATCTGCAAAGACTACGTGAAAAAAATTTCGCTCACCGATTTCAGTGTGGAAGTTTATCTCAAATACAAGACCATATCGATCGGCGGCCGGCACCAGGTGTATTCTGGATGTCATTTTACCACATCGTGGACGTTGTCACGGATCCTGTAGAAAATTGGTATTACGTGTAAGTGCTGCTACTGCTCGAAGCAGAACTAAACGAGTAAGCATGAGGTGCAGTCTATCTAGGCAGTACCTTTATTTGCCTTGTTTCAATACTGCTCATCGGAGATATGTTTTTAGAGGCTATAGCGTTTGGCAAGTTGTATATATTGGGTCGCAATATCATGTTGCATAATACTGTAGACAATACTGAGGTGAGAATTAATCATTCTAGGGTCTGATGTTTATTGTCTGAAAACGCATTTGTTGAATGTCGCAAGTAAAATTCTATGCCACGTAGCTAATGTCGACCGGTAATGATATTTGGGGCGAATTGTTAATGATCAATGCTCGTTGTATAAATCAATGTTTGCCGAATAATTATTTCAAACAAAAGACTATCAACGTCATTGAAAGGCTTGCAAAATTTGGGTCAGAAATATCCAAGTTCTTTAAAGAAGTGTTCTACAAATTGATGATTGTGGGATCTATGAGGGCTTATTACGACTTCGTACTAAAAGTCACACCATATGAGGTTCTCGAAAAGATTATGCACTGGAGAAAAAGTGTTTTTGAAGTTGACCTTTGCATAATGCCACAAAATAAGTGGTAAGAAATGGTAATACGCTCTTTCCCTATTGGTGTGGCTTTCGTCTTGAAAAATGTGAAATATTAAGACACGTGGGCGTTCTTTCCACTAAAAAAGACTATCATAGAATGCTTCTAGTAAAATATCAGGTTGTTCTGATCATAAATAGTCTCCAGTGTACGGATTTTACTATACAAATGCCAATATACCCACTATGAAGTTCAGGCGACAGGTTGTCCATTCAGGACGTAAAAAGCGATTTTAATTCTCTTGTTACCGCACATCAAAAAATCAGTTGAAGAAATTAATTTTAAGAGTCTACACTTTTTAAACTATTAAACGATTATTGAAATCTATTGTAAAGCCAGGTATAAAAGATATCGAGTCACGCAAAGCGCTCCGAAGGCGTAACGTAATTTCGCATTTACAGCGCTTTCGAAAACGTACAATTTTCATTCAATTTGAAAGCTAAGTTTGCAATTAGTACTGCCGTTTTTCAAGTTATCGATTACATCCTAAAAAGTCGACGATAATCCTTGGTTGGGTGAAAAGACCATGTTAACACGAATGCAAATCACACTGTGCATTTTGAAGAGAAATAAACATTTTTCTCCTAGTTGTTACACCTCACCAGAGAATGGATTTGAAAAATCACATATACCATCAAAACTAAAATTTTCTCAGCTATCGAATGACTGCTTAAAGTCTAATGAAATCTCTGTTCGAAGAGAAAGCCACGAAAATGCGCATGTGGCATGAGTAGTGCACGTGGTCCTGAAAGGGTTAAGAACGGCATATCACTGCAGATATAGGTGTTAGAGCAATTCTATCCAATGCTGCACCGCTAGCTAATGAAAATCAAATATATTGCTGATAGCTTACCGTCAATACTTACTGTTTCCGTATTATTTCTTGAAGAAGCGCAGTCAGAATGCGGAAACCATTTTTCACCCGTCCTATAGGAGAAGTGTTCAAGGAATTTGAATGGTCGCCGCGATTTTGAAACATCATCGAGGTGAAGGTGTTATAGAAGAAATTTTTTTTGCGTCACTTTTGGTAGTTCTGCAACCGCATGAAGTCTAGACGGACTAGCCGTATGCTCACTGCTCATTTCATGTACTGTCGCCTCAGCTAGCTTACAGAATTGGCGATATTTTGTGAAAGTTCGATTTTTTTTGGAAATATTTCGCCAAAACTTTGTCCAGGTTTTGATATATTTTTTTTCAAGAAGAGACAATCTGTAGCTTTACTATTGATTTGTTTTGAGTGCCTTTTTTCTTTAATGGAAACGTTTTGCTAAATTAATTTCGTAAAACGTTTCAACTTTAGAGTAGTTGGAGATTATGCGGTTTGGGCGCACGCTCGGCATACCTCGTGATCGGCTCTACAGCATTCTTCGGTTTGATTCTCTCTTTCGATTGCTTCGTCAGTTGCTTTCTAGCGATAGTCGGACTGAAGTGGAGTGATTGCATAATCATATGGAGAGTTAGTTGGAGATAATTCTTTAACATTTCTAGTTTCCAAGAAAAACTTAATGAGTATCATAAGGTGACAAAATGTGGATGTTAACTCATATGCTAATTTAAGCCACTTAATCTGCCACGTAATCACTTTCTGATGAAACTTTTGGTCACCTATTTTATGATTTAAAATTTGCAACTATTACAGTTATTCACGCGTGTGGCTTCTTGCACATTGATTTTCCAAGTTTTTCTTACGGTAGTGTAGCCATTCGTTTTCTTATTGATTCTGCCCTATTCTCAAGTAGAGATGCAAACACTTTTCTAAATTGTGCAACTATCCATTCAATCAAACATCTCAACGTTTGCAATCAGGAGGAATACTCGTTGTCACAGAACTAAACCTGATTTTCATCCACATATGTCTACTTCTACAACAGATTGTGTGCATATTTTTCTTGAGAGTCAATTCTATTCTATGCCGTCAAGTGATCTTGATGCGTTGAAATCAGCTTCAATTATCAAATCACAGATTTATAGACCGTCATTACGTGCAAATGGCTTGCAACTGTAAATCCAAACACTTGATTTTCGTTATGAACACTCCCGCCTGAAAACATATGGTCATCCTTGGAAACGTTTGCATCCTCACTGAATCCACTTGGCAGTTCATTTTGTCCATTTTCGTCTGTTTTCTCATTATATGACCAGTTTATCTAAGCTTCGCTATCGCTGTGTACTCGTGGGGCACGAGCATATATATCTTCGAAAATTGGAGTTTTATAATCCGACTAGACGCTGTGAATGCCGGTTGAATTTCGGAAGGTGTCAATCAAGTGTCTCCTGCGTGGTGCAGAGACATCCTCATGACAACCATTATTATATCATGTGTAATATCATTATTTATTCTCACTTAAATTTTTTCAAGTTTATCCCTTCAATCAAATTATGATTCTGTATAGGTTTCAGACACTCAAAGTAAAGCAGCGGGAGTTTTCTCTAATGACTGGCTTGTAATCGAACATTTCCTGAGGATTAGTACAATGTGTAAATGGAGCAACTTATGCAGTAGGGTTTTTGTGTTCGTTGTGTAGTCCAAGAAAGAAGCAATTGGTATGAGAAGCATTTCAAAACAATCTAACGATTTCTATTACAGATCTGCTCTTCCTTGACCTTACTAGTATATTTTCTTATGGTTGCAATCTGTCTAAGCCCTTATGCAGGTGTCGCTTATATTCCAGAAGACAGCATATATGTTTATTGGAGAGATCACCTTATTCCGTGCTACTACATAGGTAAATATATCTTATTTCAAATTTTACCATAATTGAAATAAGCTGCATTTTCTATATTAGGTTGGGGAAAAAGTTTCTTGACACCCGCTGAAATTTCAAAGTGTATACATAAAATCAATCAAGAGCAACAATAACTATCCTTAAAAATACAGGCCGTCATTATTCCGACGATCTTTTGTCAACGATCTGCAAGTTTCCGAATTTGCTCGAAAACACTTCTTGGGCTTTGAATTAATGATACTCCTGACATGCCTCTTCAACTTGCTTAAACGTTTCGAATCTACGTCCACCCAGGCATTAAGCGGAAAAGACCATAATCGGACGGTGCAGCATCCGAATTGTAGGCTGGGTGCGTCAAGACCTCGACACCCTCCAATTCATCAAACTTTTTGGTATTGTCTTGCTGTAATTGTCTGCGCCTTCGACGATTCACTGTTGGAAACTTTTCCTACAACGTATCGTGAACTCGTTCCAGCGTTTTCTTATGAAAATATTCCTGAAATATTTCCGCGGTTTACGATAAGCGAAATAGTGTGAAAAACATGAAACTGAATTTTTTTTCGAGGCTGTTAAGGTTTTTTTTCTCAACATAGTACTTTTCCTAGTGAAACCCAAGTAACACGTTGACATATTTACTGAAAAAATCGGAGTCGTAGACATCTGAACGCTGTAATTTAGTCAGAACGTCATAGAATGACTTATGGGCTTATTAATCCACTATTTTCAACGTCACTAACTATTTCAAAGCTAGCGTTTCTTAATTCGAGAATCGCTAACCACTCTTACGTTTTCTTTAAGGACGAGCCAATTTACAAATTATGCTGTGGCGCTGATGAGACTCACTGCATATCCGCCACTTCTCCTAGTTTTGATAATTTAGCTCAAATTCCAATACCTCAAGGAAGGGATAAAGCTCACATAACACCTAGCTTGTCTTGCCTCTGTATGAACACAAAATATGCATATTTGCGTTTTTAGATTGTGATGTCCGTTGGAGTGGAAGTGGCATTTTGTGTGTTGTGGGAGTTCTTCACTGTTGATGGAGTCCTACATTTTCTTATTTTCTTTGTCGTTGGTATGTGGCATTGCAACGCTGTGACACTACTCCATTTTATTATGAACAAATTTGTTTTTCAGCCTATTCAAATTCTACACTATTCTAGTTCTCAAATTAAATTTTGTCTCTTTCTTTCTATCAGCCAATTAGAGCTTCAGCATATACGAGCTCTGAAAAAATACTTTATAAAACGAATGAAAAATGGTCGTTTCCATAAAAATCTGCTATAAATTTTTGTAACAGAAAGCTGCACGAGGAAATGATGGGTCTAATCTTCCATCAGTAGATCGGTTTCAAAGTGTAACTTTACCTTTGAAGTTTACTTGTGCTCGCAATAACATAGTTTTCGGTTCTATTCTAGTTGATCGTGCTCATCAGTGCTCTCTTGAAACGCTTGATAACAATTGTTCTGTTTGATACCGTCTATTTTGTTACTATGACTTGTCGCCATATGTGATAGCGGATTGGCACAGTAATAGAGTAGATTGGCATTGGCCGCTTGTTATACGTTGAGCCCTAATTATCTATGCGGTAGTTGTTATTCTCAATGACCCTGCCAATTCTTCTAACCATGTGATGTTGAAAAATTGGCACTAGACGTGTCTAGCACAATCATTACCTCACGATGTGATCCACTTGCGAACTCCTAAGGACGGCTATGTCAAGAGTCCAGATGAAGGTTTGGAATGAGAAATTACCATGTAACAATCGAAGGCACACAAAATAGTTTTGAACAATTACCTAATGATGGAGAGTGATGTGGAAAATATCTGCGTCACGCGGAACTTGTTGCAGCGTAAAAAGAGTGGTGACAAAACTGCAGTCGATGGTGCAAGAGATAGAGGACTCATCCCGGGATTGGGTGAAATGCTGATTCAAGTGCCGCCTGACGCAGATGTTTTGCACATCGCTTTACATTCATTGGGTAACACTATAACATCACACCACCTTTAAAAGCGGTTGAATATAAAAGAAATTCAGTTTAAAGAGTTTCGTAGATTTTGTGGGCTATAAAACTAATCAAAGTGAAGTGTTCTGTGATCAGCACAATATGATATATGCAAATTTTGATTATGTAATCTCCCTTTACCACTTTATTTGACTCCTCTCACAGTTTTTCCACTGTGCAGATCTCACTACTTATAGCATTTCTGTTTTTCATGCCGTTCTTGAACGTTACAGACTACTGGTTTAGCATATCTATTAATAATCTTGAAAACAGCCTAACTATTGCGTTCGCTGTTGACCGCCGGAGATTGTTGAGGTTCACTGCCGCGTAAGCATCACAACCACTCGACCACGCCCTCCGCCCCCTGTTATGCAATAAATAAATAAATAGCTCCAGAATCATTTGAAGTTAGCTCTTCTTTGATTCAGAGTGCCGTTGTTGTTTATTGCAGATGGCGACGTTGAAACCTTAAAGTCTCCAATGTTAAAGAATGCATAGTCGATGCTAGTGTATAGCCGCCTATCCCTTATATAGAAACCCACTACCTGGCCTAACCACTAACAAGTCTCCTCCTTGAAGAAGCTGTGTGGCAAAATATGAATAGACAGAGGAAATATCAAAGTCTCGAGTTGCGGCCAAATTTGCACCCGAATTTTATCATTTCAGGGAGCTGAGAGTTATGACACTCACGTAGACAAGAAGGGTATTTAAATCTCAAAAAAGCGAATGTGAGTAATCTAGATCTTTGAGTAGGCGCTCATTTACTGTAGACTCAAGGTTTCTTCTGCGCCTTGATTTTGACCATAGTTGGATTTAAGCGTATCACAGCAACAGTAACCAGAAGACCGTGACAAAGCTCAAACAAGTAGCCTACGTGGTATGTGGCAAGTGTTCCCCATATTACCAGCAAATTGAGGACAGTTGTACCATTCTACATGGCATAGTCATCGATTAAGGAGATTACACAAGTCATCAACTCTACGGTTTTTATAAGAAAATTAATGATATGATGTAGTTTTTCACCATTTCTATACAAGGTTATTTTTTATTTGAATGTATCAGATTGTTGTTAGTGTGAGGAATGATTAGCAAAGGGCACTTCCAACAATAACATGTAGTTATCGTTAAATTGCAGAAATACTGAAGGAATGAATTAGCAGGAGAATCATCAGCTTTCAGCTGCTCAATGTAATAATTTTAAAGAAATGTGAACAATTGATAAAAACAGATGCTTACTGAGGCGAGTAACAAATAAAAATAGTGCAGGAAAAAACAAGGTTTCTAGTAATATTGATTACGTAACCTTGTCATAATTTTAGTGAAAAAGCCTAGTGAGAATAATCACATAACATGTTTTGAGCCGTTTATGAGGTCTGATAAAAGCACTTATACAGCGATAGACAAGCGCCTGTTTCGTCTTTCCGGACTCATTAGCACAGTCCCCTCGGCTTAGTCGATCCTTTGAAGATGTAGCTCTTTAGGAATCGACGCCGAATAATAGATCACCGCAAGTCAGATGACAAAATCCCTCGACATTCCAGTGATTGAGAGTCGAGCTTGTGGCAGGTAAAATAAATCATACCCCCTTATTTAACTGTTTTATGGACATCACTCCAAAACAATAAAATTATAATAATCACATGTTCCTATAGGAATATATCTCCAAGAAATTGACCAAGTCGAAGGAAAACGTACTATCGAGGAATTCGGAAGGGCGAGACTGGGGCTTATATAGTACTGTATAAGTGCCCTGATCAGCCCTTACAAGCGGTTTGAAACATAATATGTGGTTATCAAAGTATTATTGTTTTTGGGCGGGGTCTATAAAAACAACTGAATGGAGAGCTAGTGATAAAAGCATCACCGCTAAGTGCAGGCTGCTTTGATTGACAATATTTATGTTTCGTTGACTCTGCTTTGAGACTCTACTTTCCATCATTCTTATGAGGATTGTGCTTGTAAATCCACCTCTACTGTTCCCCACACATTGACATGATGCTTAGCACGATTATCTTCGTAGAGCAATGTCTAACAGTATGACTGGTTTATAATGATGCTAAAGAGAGCAAGGTGAGAGAAAATGAGATGAGCTTTTTCCATAAGTGAAAAAGACGAGAGAGGCTCCAGAGAGACTAGTGGATGTGCAGGAGAGAATATTTTGCCCCACTTAGAACTATGTGGAACTTAATTTGTTAATCTCCAACGCGACAAACTGATTTATTAGATTGAGCATAAAGTTCTGGAAAATCCTTGAAAGCTTCGTTCTTGACATCTTCGAGTCGTTTTTTTGAAAGTTTTGTACATAAATGCTTATCTAGTTTATTAGTTCAGTAAGAATAATAAGTCAATAAATAGTAGCCACTAGATTAATAAGAAGACCAGAGACAATCCCAAAGAGTTAGACGGAATCGAAGTTCTTCCTCACCTCGCCTACAGTCCTGAAGTTGTCATCTGATTATGGTCTCCTTTGATTAATACAACATTATTTGAATAGCCGTGTGTCTGAGATCTCGAGGAGCCCAGTCGTAACAGCTCTCGCCCATCGTTGACGTAGGTTCGGATTCTTCCCTTCATTTGCGAGTTACGAAATACGCCCAGCATCGATCTTTCAATTCCATGTTTGAAAACTCTCAGTGATCTTTCATCTTGCTTACGCAGTGACCAAGCTTGTGATACATACGCCAGCGCAAGGATAATATAGGGGATAGGTCGAAAAAGTTGGTCTAAAGTCGATTGTTCTTCGTTTTCGTCATTGCTTCGTTGCATCCTCTTGCACTCAAACGCTCTTCAAGCCACACGCTTCCTAATGCTCAACTCGGGAGTTAGGTGGTTTGTCATGTTGACTTCCCAGCTTAGATAGACATGAATAAATAGATAGATAAATAAGAAAAGATAAACAATAAGTAGTTATATATATATATATATATATTTGTGGAGCGCAAATGAGGCATTCGATGGCAGGTACACAAACATCGTTTTCGTTAGATTTTGTCGGAGGTAATGTCAAACAGCGTGGTAGTTAGCTTCTATTGAATACTGACTTTCATGTTGTTTTACTGTCCACCAGCTATTATGCAAATTAACCGCGTCCGTTAATGGATGAGGAATGTGACTGGCACAAGTCCACAGTAATCAATCCGATGATGAGGCACTCATCTTTGCTATTCAATTTTGGACCTTTGGCAAGGATCCCTTATCATTCAAAGAGGCGAATGTAAAAAATATGCTTAAAACAGCTACCAGTATGTGTACAGGAGAAAAGTAGAAGACAGATTCCCCGAAATTAGCTCAAAAAATAGCCATTCCAATGGCTGCGAAAATGAAACTCTTCGGGATAGTTTCAGAGAAAATAACGCGCACTCAAATGAGATTTTCAGCAATAGTAAGGTTCCTCCTATCCTTGCTCTTCTAAACGAAATAAGCGTAACCATAAACTGCTATGGACTAACAGGCCACAGATCTTTCTATGAAGGAGATCCGTGATGCAATATCATAGTCTCAAAGAGTTGGCTGATACACTTTCTGTCAGACTCTAGTCACACCTTTTCCAGCATTTATCGAACTGTTACGGTTACGTTAGAGTGCAGTGAATGAAGTACGGGACTTCCTCGGTAGAAATGATACTAGCAGATATGACAAATTACATCATAAAGATAAAAATAGGCAGAAAATGGCTATGAAGTATTCGTTCTTTATTACCGACGATATGTTGGCTCAAATAGTAATCAAATGATCTACTGAAATTTGAGCGTGGTTTTGATAAACACTCGAAATAAAGGTATGATATGATAAAATACCAGCCAAAGAGAAATCGAGTGTATGACACACTGTGTTGAGTGAAAATTTCACTTGACATAGAGTGTAAAACGTTCGTCTTTAATACCTCTCTGTAAGGAGAGCAGGCTCCCAAGAGAACTGACTAATAAAAAAACAAAAGACGACGGATTCTGCCCGACTGACGGGTCTGTAAGGACGAAACACGTGTATCGGGCTGTAGTAGAGTCCTTACCAGACCACATGACATATTGGCTCAAATAATAATGAAAGGATCTATTGAAATTTGAGCGTGGTCTTAGTAAAACACTTGAAATAAAGACACGATATGATGGAAATACCTCTGTGTTCTATTTTCCTCTGCTTCCGCTTCTTTAAACTTTACCACTCATTTCTTAAGAGTTTAATTTCGCCAGTAGCACATGAGCATTAGCAAGGCACTAACCGTTTTCGATGAATTAACATTAACATCACAAAAGAATGAGCAGATAGATGAGCACATTATATTGATTATTTGGGTATCACGCATCCTTGTTGCTTTCTGCAAAGATGCTATGACTTTTTGAAGAACTTTTTCAATCTTCTCCCTGTTTAAGTTTCCACCAAAAGTGCCGATTTGTCACAACTTGCCTAAAGTAGGACACAAATCACCTGCGATCTCTATTGCTTCTTTCATCGTCTCTATTACACAATTCCAATCAACATCGTCTGAGACTTTTACAGTCTTCAAGCATGGTAACTTTCACTTCTCTTCTCCAATGTGGGCATGTGGGCGCATTCGCCGAGTGGTTGTGATGTTCAGCGCGGCGCGTGTGAAGTTGAGCTCTACTCTACCCCAACTTCCTCAATTCTATCCGGCAGTCAACATCAACGCCCTATGGAACGCTATAGCCAGGCTATCCTCGGAATTGTAAGAAGGCTTGCCCAACCAATGTTAGACGATGTTCAGGAGAAGACGAATCATGAATTCATTGCCAGGGTACTGAGATCCACACAGTAATAAAGGTGGACCAATAAAATGTCAAAAAATAAGCCGGTATTATTCCTTGTTCGGTAGTCATTTTCAACTCCTTGGAGACGAAGCATGTTCTTTCTTCTTCACCAGTATGCATTCAATAGCATCACTCTCCGAAATTTCAACGTTGTTTATTATTATCAACAAGGTCTTGTCGCTGTAGTAATAAAATAAAATTATGTTTCACACTCGGCATGTTTTTCGCTGAACAGAGCTTTTCTCTAAGCTTTTAGTTTTCCAAGAGCGAGAACATTGAACAAGCGTTTGGCAACCATATGATCATTTGTACGCTGCAATCAGAGATAGAGAAGCCCATGGGGGCTGAAAACGATACTTGTGGTTCAATAGGGGAGTCAACCCTTTGTCTATAGCACAGAGCCACGGCAAATTAGTGAAGCTTTAAGTGCGGTTTCACTGCTTTAGATACCGTATTTGAAAATTCAGATGAGGCAAACTATCTTTTTGGATCAGCAGCTATTTGCACAATCGCGAAGCAGCGATCCCTCAAAAACAAGTTGCACACCGTAAAGGGAGCTATTACAACAATGGTGTGGTTCACTGTATCACTAACTAGGCAATGCGGCAAATCGCCTCCACATTCGCCTTATGAGAAAATTGTTTTGAAGATTAGAATGGCCGCCACTGTCTCCACGCAACTTCAAGGTGGTAGTATTATAAAACAAGTTTTCTGCTTCACTTTCATATGCTCTGCAGTTGCAAGAAGTCCGCCCACACCAGTCGCCTAATCACTGCCCATTCCGTTTCCAGCCACCTCAGCCAGAGTGGTAATATTTTGCGATAATCCACAGGTGCCTTTCACTGCACAACAATTAGCTTTTCTGATTTTCATGTTCAGCATTCAACGTTTTATCCACATATGAATTTATAATTCAATGAGATTAAACTTATTTGTGGGAACCTGCAATGTCACCTGCACATCATAATAAATTGACTAGACATAGATTTCCTTGCAGAAGCGTCAACAATGGAGTATTTCTCTCCCAACGCGTCGTATTCGCCGAGTCGGCCATCGTACTTTACTCCTGCAGAAATGTTTTGCCTGAGAATGATCGCGATGGTGATGGCTTTGCTCTCCACCGTCATGCACACTGTATTTGTGCTGGTAAATCATGAATGTTGCGGGCTTGCTTTTTTTTAAAAAATATTTCGCCAACACTTTGCTCACTTTTAACCGTATCTCTCCTAAGAGGACCATCAGCAGCCGTAGAGCCAACTCTAGACCGTTTTTCACACTTTTCCCTATATTGTCTGTGATAATGTTTGAAGCCGCTTCGACATTGGTACATTAATGGCTTACGTATGTTTTGAAGTTATCGTCCTCTTCATCAGAGCTACGCGCCTTACACTAAACCCTACATTATAACAGTAATAGGGAGACTTTATGGTGATGACACCTGATATTGTATTATCACCACTTTTTCCAGTCGATGGATCACGGCTTTTAGTGAGTATGTAAGCATCCATTTTATCGGCTATTTTTGAACCTCGCTCCAAACATTCGACTTTTTATTCAACTGCACCAATCATTCAAAAACTTTCTAATCTTCATTTATATTTATTTGTTAAAGCAACTCGAAGAATTACTCCTGCGTTAGAGTATTCGGAAATTGTGCGGTCTGGGAGCTCGTTCGGCATATATCGTGCTCGGTTCCATAGCATTCTTCGGCTCCATTTTCTCGTTCAGTCACTTCGTCAGTTGTCTTCTAGCAATAGTCGGACTGAAGTGGAATGATTGTATAATCGTATGGAGAGTTAGTTAAAAGTTTTTCTCTTGAATTTTTCTGTATTCAAAAAAGTTTAGTCATTCTTTGGGACTTATTGTTTATAAAGTCTTTACAAGATAACTAAATGTGAATGTTGCCTCACATTTAAGCTTAGTTCACTTATACTGTTTAATACCAGAAAACCTTTATCCAGATAAATAGAAAGAAAACCTTTGAATGAAATACATTTATATCCTTCCGCGGACGGCGCCATTTTCGACTGGCGCGCCGTTCGGACGGCTATGAAAAGGGTGCCGGCGCGCGCTCCAGTGCTAATTTGATAATTTTTGGTGAAGTTTATACTTTCCTGTCAATAAATGGGATTTTTGTGTCAAAAAATTGTCAGAAAAAGCTTCAATAAGGATATTTCAAAAAAAAAATAACGTAATTGCTTTGTTTTTTAATCCGCACTTTCATTTCAAGTATTCATGGAGAGGCTATATTTAGGACTTTTATAGAACAATTCTACGATATTTTGTTCATACTTATCCACAGTAAAATGAGATTCATCTATTATTTCTTTCGGTTTTCCTATGGTTTATTGCATGAACTACACAAACTCATCAAGCTGGTTAAAAATTGGAAAACAAGCACTAGTTCGTCATAAACAGTCTGCTTACTGCATGAGATCCCAATTCATCGGTAATCTTCAAAATTTTTTTGATTATTAGTGATCTTCAGAATCCCATTCCTTCGATCATTGCGTAATTTCGTTCCAATTCATCAATCATAGCCATGGTATGCGAAGAAGAGGTGGAGGGATAAGATTAATTTCCGTTCTGTCCAGCCTGTCTGAGTTCGTCGGTTCGGTAAAAACGTATTTCTCAATTTTGTGAAGTCTTTTAACATTTATCCAATAGTTGAAATCAAGTGAATTTGAACGACGTAATCTAATTCTTGAATTGCCTGTTTTTTTGCGCTTCAACAGTCGAAATAAGATTTTGTTTCACACCTAAGCATTTCTCGCCGAGCTAAGTTTTCTTCTAATAAGCATGTAACAATCTTTAGATCTGGCAAATCATAGCATTTTGAACGGTGTACTTGTTTTCTAAAAAAAATTTTGAAGAACTGTAAGAGTAAGAAGAAAATTAGGTTTCGCAAATTTGGATCGCCTTTGATGCCCGCATCTTGTTTTGAACTCTTAGCAAAGGCGCTTTTTGTGATTTTGTTCAGAGTTCTATTAGCCATTCGATAGCAGAATTCTGAGTGAATTTGAAATCACACTTTATTTCTAGAGTAGCTTCCTTAATGCGCTCTAACATTTAAAATAGAAATATTCTTCACGCTCAAGCATTTCTCGCTGAACACAGCTTTTCCCTTAGACTTTTGCTAATCTTTCGATATCCCAAATGTCGACTATTCCCATAGCAATTCTGTTTTCCAAAAGAACTCCTTATTATACTCTAGCAGTTAAAAGAAGATTACGTTTCGCAGTTAATCGATATGTCGCAAAAAACGCGATGACTTGGGGCCGATGTCACGAAATCCCATCCTTTGGAATGCGAAACCCAACTTTCTTTTGGCTGTTCCAGCTTTTTGAGAAGTCTTTTGTGAAAATCAACTATGTCTTTGAAATTGCTGAAATTGTGCTATCGAAAGGTTGTTGACTGTTTATAGAAAAAAACTTTATTCGGCGAGAAAATCTCAAATGTATTACAAAAATATATTTCGATTGTTACGACGCAAAAAATAAGCTATTTGGAGAATAAAATACACCGTTCAAATTCGCTCTATTTTAGCTATCGAAAAAATTTCAATAATCTAGTGGAACAGATCTTTCTTAGAAAAAGAATCAAAGGCTCACGACAACAATCTTTGGAATGCAATTACATGCGACAAAAATTGTTATTAAAAGTAAGGGCTTTCAAAGACAGTGAACGTTATTCTTTTTTGACATACGTTTACAAAAGCTCTTTCAATCATGATTTTTTTTTGGCAAAAAAGTTTATAAAAATCGATATCTAAGTATATTATCCTAAAAAACCCGCCATGAATTGGAAAAAATGGACTGCGATTGTAAAACGTTATCTTTAATACATTATCTGAACGTACAATGGAAATCTTTTCACACAGTATGCTTACTGTCAAAATCAAACTTCTTCAAGCTATCCTGAGTACAAAAATATCAGGAAGACAAGAGAAAATGTTCAATAACTAATGGATATACATCCTTTTTCGCCAGGACATGGTTTTTTCTTAAAAAAAAGGAAATATTTTGGGATGTATAAGTGATTATCTTGCTAAAATCATTTATATAGGAGTCTCGCCAGTGATATTTTATCATTCACTAACGTAATATTCCACCAAGAGCTTATTTAACCCAAATTTGTATTGGAGCATGCGCCAGTCTTTGTAACCTTCCGAACGGGGCGCTCAGCCGAGGGTCATAAAGACTCTCATCGTTCGCAAAAGGATATATTGGAAATGCACTCGTGTCTTCGTCACCGTTTTGATTTTCAGGAAATTTTGCTACAGTGGTCTAGTACATATGTTTTTCAATATTCTTTACATGTCTGTCGAGTTGCAAAGATTCTTTTCTAATAAACAACACGTGTGTCCAAGTAATCAGGACCTTTTCAGTGTTTGCAGATATCAGGAGGAATATTCGTTGCTACACAACTGAACCTAATTTTCTTCCATATATGTCTACTTCTGCAGCGGATTGTGTGCATGTTCTTCCCATTGAGGGTCAATACTATTCTATTCCGTCGAGTGGTCTTGCTGGGTACACATCATCATCAACCGGCATTCACAACTACGGCTGCTTGGTTTTTACTACAAACACCTCCGCCCATCGTGTAGATGCCGTTCTTGGAAACGTTTGCGTCGTCATGCAGTCCACTCTACAGTGTATTCTCAGTGGGCCCGAATATGATATAAAATTACAAAAATCGGAGTTTAAGTAGAGTATCGCAATTGTTGCAAGAAGGTTTTCGTGTTCATTGAGTCATCTAAAAAAGGAATCATGAGTACGGGCAGCACTTTTGATCAGTCTAATGATTCAAATTGCAGATCTGCTCGTACTTTACTTTACTATTCTATTTTTCTGTGCCTGCATTATGTCTAAGCCCTTATATTGGTGCTGCTTATATTCCAGAGCATAGCATATACGATTTATCAATGAGCTTACCTTGCTCCATACTACTC
This sequence comes from Parelaphostrongylus tenuis, assembly GCA_019055375.1. Taxonomy (NCBI): domain Eukaryota; kingdom Metazoa; phylum Nematoda; class Chromadorea; order Rhabditida; family Metastrongylidae; genus Parelaphostrongylus; species Parelaphostrongylus tenuis. Next base: position 25,297 of record JAHQIW010004663.1, read on the forward strand.
TTCAGGTGAATATATTTAATTTATACCTTGCAATATACGAAGTAAATGATTATTTTTAAGGTATAGTTTCTAAAGCTTCTCGAATCAGACTGTTCGCACTACAAATTTTGTCTTTGTTTTCAAGCTAATTTCAGATAAATTTGAATTAGTCCTACAAGACGAACTTCATAATATAGATAAAGTTCAACTAGTGATTCCTTTCAGGGTCCCATTTTGAAGAATTTGACAGAGGCCTGCCTTTCGGTGGACTATCCACCAGTCTGGTCGTCAAGTGCAGTGTAAAATTTTCATCTTATGGCCTCATGATACTTTAAATAAATTTATAACAATGACATTTGCTTTTGACAGCCTCGTTCGCCTTGCCTGTCCTTGCCAAATGAGCTACTACTCTTCCAAATCAACAGCAAGCTAAGCGTCAAACTTTCTTAGTTTAACGTTATAGAGTGCGAAGATTCTCCATTAGTTGCAAATGTGCTGTAAATGTTTCCTTTCACAACAACGTGGACCTTATGCTGTTTTATTGACTGAGCATCATAACTTTCAAATGTGGACGGAAAGGTATTGCGAACTCTGCCGGAGTTGCTGGGAAATGCGAAAATCGTCTCAGCTTGTGCTATTCTTAATTACTGTGATAGATATCGGGCATCGGCAAACATAACTGATGGGCTCACTGTCTTTCTTGATGAAATTCATGTTGCTAACAAATCTATCAAAGGATCAAAGCCACAAAGAGAGGATCACTGTATTATAATAAAAGCCTTATAGGATGGCTTAATAGTTATTCAGTTCTGCTTTTCACTTCACTAAACTCTAGGAAGTCAATTCTTCTTTATTTGTGGGTCGCTAGCCATTCTCACATTATTTTTGAGGATTGAGCAAGTTATAATTAATGGTATGCCGTTGATGAATCTTACCGCTTACCCTCTACTGCTGCTAGTTTTAAGATTTAAACTGAAATCTCAAAATGCCAGGGAGGAGACAAGACTTACATTACAGGTAACTCGTCTTGCTTTCAGTGTGAACTGCAGTATACAGAGTGGCGATTTCAGGTTGTCATGTCCGTTGGAGTGGAGGTGATATATTGCGTTTTATGGAAGTTCTTCAATACTGAAGGAATTTTACACATTCTTATCCTCAACGTCTTGGACATATTATATTGCAATGCTGTGACATTGCCATATTTTATTATGAACAAGTGTGTTTCTCTGCTTATTCAACCTCCATTTTATGCCTTAACATGAAGTCATCAAAACATATTATTTGTTAAGACGATTTTGAGCTTAGAAGAGTGCTTACGTAACAGAAGGAAAAGGAGGTCATTTCAACAGAGAAATTTTCATACAGCGAAACCTTCCAATCGACTTTTTTGAGACCTCTTTGAAATTTTAATACAGTCTTAGGGTGTTTTCAGCCTTTCAGAGGTCTAATACGGCACTTCGAGTGGTATAAGTACGTCTCGGCGTTACACGCACGCTTTACAGTGCCACATGCCTTTCGGTTCGCTTCTACAACTAATAGTAGCGGCGCCGAAGACGTATCACTTTAGGCGAATTGAAAGGCTCACTTGATTTCGCGATCTAGAGTGACTGATTTTCGAGGCTTGCCTACAGCTTTTACGCAGGCATATAACAACACCTTCCAATCAATTTTCTATTGAGAAGTTGCTTAAAAATTTAACTTAGTTTGATAGAATGTTCAAACTCGAAATGCCATACCAGACCCCTGAAAAGCTCGAAACATTCTATCGACTATATGGAATTGTAATATGTTTTCTGTTACAGAACTCTGCACAAGGAAATCAAGCGACTAATCTTCCTCCATTAATCTCGTATCAAACGGACTGTTCTTACCTCAATGCTTTGTCGGACTTCTCGACCACATAATGATCGAAGTCAGCCGTAGTTCACTTTTAGCCTGAGGTGAATCTCCTTATCTTCATCTTCTCAAATGCTTGGAAGCCATCTTTTTATTGTACCACGCCCATCTTATTACTCTGATCCTACGCCAGAGATTGTGTAGTGATTTAATAGAGTAAGCCAGTCAGAAAACACTGAAGCACGCTATGTCAGGAGTGAAGGAGGAGTTGAGTCGACCAACACCCAACAGCATATGTGACGAAAATTTAGATCTTCTCAAGCAGCATCCGAAAGCACACAAAAAATGTTGCAAAACCTTTGCAGGTTCTGCATGCGACATTGAAGGGATATTTTCTGTAATCAGCACGGTATGATACATGTTATTTCGAGTTATGTAACAAAGGAATGATTAACACCGGATCTATATGAAGTATGTCAGCACTTTTGTTATTCATAGTGTAGCTTTCGCTTGTTCTGAAGTGGTTGCATTGAAACGTACAAAGTTTCTAATTATATCTGCGAAGAATGTATGATCAATTTCAGTTCACTTCTCCGTCATTTGGGAACCCGTCTCGTGACCTCATTAACCGACTTGAGATCCTCTTAGACGGAGCTCCGTGGCGAAATTTGGTGGGGTAGAAAAGTAGCAAAGTTCAAAGCTACAGCCGAATTGACATTCATACCTCATCATTTCGGTGGATGGGAGTTGCGTGAAGCTTACACAATTGTGATAAATGGAGTACTATGATTTGCAGAGGAGTGGATGCGAATTATCTGAATTTGTAAGCATGTGCTCATTTACAGAGCCTTAATATTCATCTACGGCTCGATCTTACTCATTATTGGGCTTGATCGTATTGTAGCAACAGTTAACAGAGGGAAGTGCTAAAACTGTTTTTCTTCCTAATGTTTGTTGGAAGAGAACATCTACTCTATTTACCCAGCAAATTTGAGAGAATCGAAGGCTCATAAGAAAAGTTAAGTTTTCCATCGAGCAAGAAGATCCGGTGGGATGAGTTGATGAACTTCAAGAGAGCGCTGAGAAGCTGCAGGCTAGCCTTTTCAGTGAAAAAGTAGATGATAAGTTAATCGGAATAAGACAATACTCCTTAATCACCTTGTAGAATGACATGCACATGCGCTTTTCCCTTTACCTAGACTGAAGTGGGTATTAGTTTTTCAACACACATATGCCGAGGCAGATTCGAACCATGTATTTTGTAGAACCCTGTATAACATACATCAATCTTTGGCAGCCACTCCATTTGGAATAGAAAAAGAAAATCGAATGAAACAAAAGTGCAAAAGAATTCGTGAGGCAATACAATACTTTTCTCTTATGTCCAGAAAGAAAGGAGTGGAAATTCTTTTATATTACACTGCTCTTTGAGAACTCTCCCAAAATTTCTACCACATCCTGATAGCATATTTTGAAGCTTTCATTAGGTCTGTTATGACATTTATAGTGTCAAACGTCCAAATCGGTCTTGTGGCCTCATGAGCAGTACGGTGTGCCTTTCGGTTCAGTCAATTCCTTATGAGGAAATTCACCCCCGTGAATATAAGCGAATCGACGGCCAATAGTTACATTATTTGCAAAGTGAAATGAACACCTTATACTGCACTGATAACAAATCACTATGTGTCAGGCGATAAGATCACCTGAATTACAGTGATCAGCAGTCGATTGGTCATGGCTGATAGATTGAAAAAATACCTTTTTATTGAACAGTTTTTTTTGAGACGTCGCTCAAAATTTTAATGCATCTTGACAACATATTTAGATAGGGGATATATGGTAGGGGTATATCTCCTTACAAGGGAGCTGCTGATGAGGGCGAAAGGCCAAAACCACGTTTAAACCCTAAAAGTGTTATGACAGACCTCATATAGGGCTTTGGATGTGCTGGCGTGAGTGGAACTAATATCTTTAACAGGAAGATGCTGAAACAACATCCAAGTAATATTTTAGAGATTGGTAATTATCATATCACATATATCGCTTATATTAAGCAAATAGTATGGTATGACTGTAAATGGCGACGGCACAAAGAATGAGTCTTAGCCTTCAGCTACAGCGACAGAGGGGTTTCGGTAACAATATTGCTGAACATAACAAAGGAATAGCAGAATTTGGGGGTTCATTTTTGTTAGAAGGCGACAAATGGATTTTTGGCCCCATATGCTGAACAAGAGCTTTTCATAAAAGTGTTAGTTATAATTCGAAAGTTTAGATCTCAGGATAGCGTGGTAAGACGTCGCTTCTTGAAAAAGTCCTTTTCTAACACTTCAGCGAGAGAGAAAATCTTTTTATGCGTGCATAATTATCCCAGGACAGAGCTCCTCCTGTAGAATATTTTGTAGTCATTCGATAGTGTGAGTTTGCACGATTCCAGCGCTGTGCTTGCTTTCAGGATTGACAGTTTGAGTGCATCGTAACAGGAAAAATAAGATCGAGTCTCATCATCGCGATTGCTCATCGTATAATCTACGGTGGCCACCGTAAATTCGATGTGGTGGCTCGTCATCGATCGACCGAAGTACGTTTTTGCCATATACCTATGAGAATTGAGTGGTGAGCAAAAACGCGGCCTTAGGCGAGATTCGAACCCACGTTTCATCCTATCCGAGGACGCGTGCTCTACCACTACACCACTGAGGCACGTTTGCCCGACCGCTCATTCTTCATCATCTCAATGTTAGCTATCAACCACCAACCTTTGACAGGTTTGGTCGGGTATGCGATTTCGCTTTACAAACCCAGTTGAGCTGACAGCTAATCTAATTACTAATACTCGCATTAATAGTATTTTTCAATGCACTTCGCATTGTTATGATGTTTTTCTATACAACTAAGAGAATTGAGTGGTGAGCAAAAACGTTTATAAAGCTTATAAAAAAAAAAATAAAAGCGAAATCGCATACCCGACCAGACCTGTCAAAGGTTGGTGGCTGATAGCTAACATTGAGATATTGAAGAATGAGTGATCGGGCAAATGTGCCTTAGTAGTGTATTGGTAGAGCACGCGTCCCCGGATAGGATAAAAACGTGGGTTCGATTCCCGGCTTAGGCCGCGTTTTTGCTCACACTCAATTCCTTTTAGGTATATAGAAAAACATTATAACAATGCGAAATGCATTGAAAATTACTATTAATGCCAGTATGCGTTTTTGCGTCAAATGTAGAGTGCGATTATTGTCATTCGATTAGGACTTTTTACTCCTCTTCAAAAGAATCTCCAGGTTGAAGTCTGAGAATTCTTCTACACGTTGATATGTTTTTCGTGCACGTGCTTCCATCGAAGTGCTAGTAGAATTACACTGCCGATTCAAAACATGATCTTATTCTAAATTTCACGGCGTCATGAAGAGATGTTTTCAAAAACAGTCACATACAGATAGTCAGAGGTCTAAGCTTTTGAACGACTGCTAAAACTTATGAAAGTCCTTGGCCAGCGAAAAGGGTCGCATCTTTATTTGTAGCCGTATGACAGAAAAGAACCAAAGTTGGTATGGTCTATAAATCCAATCAATGAAGATTCGAAAATAAGTGTAAAAGACGTATGTATTACTATCGCTTCTTACGGAGCACTCAATCTGTGCCAAATTCTTGATTTAAGTGTGATATTCTTTTCATAGTGTCCAAACTGCACCCGAACATTTTCAATCTCACTGTTGAAAAAAATGGATGGGTATTTCCTAAGAGATAAGCATGTTTTCTGGTTTATAAATGGATATGTTCTCAGCATGAAGAATATTAACCGAGTGATTAAGTCCAGCATTTGAGGAAGGCAACGGTACCGAAACGATGGCCATTAAACATCGAAATAAGTGTCAACAACTTCGTCTTAGTTCAAAGTTAAACGGAAGTCAATTTTTCAGCCTTTCACACTCAAACGACTGCTTTTTATAGAGACAGTTTGATTGAGATCACAGATTAAAAAGTCGTCTTCACTACTAAGGAATTATCAAAATAAGCCTTAAGGGAAAAACATGGCCACGTAACACTAAGCATACAAACACTGATTACCTCCATTGCTACCAGTTCTTGAGGAAAAATGAAGTGATAGCCATCTCAAATACATGCGCAGACGACTTGGTAAAGCCCCAATAATCGTATTCAGCTGTACCAATTTCCGAATCTGCACGGGATTTAGCACATTTTCGAAACATTTGAGGTATAAGAGTAGCAATACCCTGCTCATGAACTGGAACAAGGACCTTCAGTAATATCAAAGTGCTCTCGTCAAATATTGCTAGCTTTTTTAGAGCGAGGACGCTAGACGAGCCTCTGACAACTTTGCGATCATTTGTACGTTGCTATCAGAGATAGAGTTGCACACGAGGATTGGACATTGGCTCGTGGTTCAATGGGAAGATTAACCTTTTTTAAAGCACAAAACCACGGAGAGGCAATAAAGCCTTGAATGCACTTTCATTGTTTTATACATCGTTTATCAATGATTTGAAGACGGCAAACCATCATCAAAAACCAGCTCTTCGCGCAACAGCGTAAGCAACTGTGCCTCAAAGATAAGTTGTATACCGTAAAGAGAGCTTAGAGCAATAATACATATTGCTGCTTCGCTAAGCAATGAAAAGAAAAATGCTGTCAATGGTTTAGCACCAATATTCCCCTTTTGTGATATCATATTTTGAGCCTTTCATGAAGTATATTAACATTTTTAAGACCAACGTTGATAGGCAGGGAGTGTCGCGTCGACACTCGTTAGCCGGGGCATATGCGTCTCTGTGTGAAACTGTCGTAGTGCCTGCGCTCTCCTGCAAAAAACGCCTTCGTTTCACAACGCCGTCTCGGTAGGTGGTTGAGACCTTGGGAAAAATGAGAGTGACAATAAAGGCAGAGACTACGCCTTGGGTATGGACTACCACTTACTAGGAAGCTGTCACTATCACTATCCTTATCACTATCACTATCACCACCGCTATCACTATCACTGCCATTATCACTCCCTCTATCATTGTCACTATCACTACCACTATCACTGTCATCATTATCACTGTTATCATTATCACTAACATCACTACCACTATCATCACTCTCACTATCACCATCACAATCATCATTATCACTGTTATCATTATCACCATCATCGTCATCACTAATCACTATCACTATTACCGTTACTATCGTCACTATCACTATCATCATTCTCACCCATCATCATTATCGCTTTCACTATCGTTATAATTGTTTCTATCACTATAAACCCAATGATGTGGAGTGGTGTGCAAAACGTTTGCGTTAGCCGGGATTTGGACCCAGATCTTACTCTTTCCGAGAGCATGTGCTTAACCATTGCGCCACCGACGCTCGTTTTGCACTCCACTCTTTCCACGCTACAACGCTTTATCTGTCAACAGCCAACAGTACTCCTTTAGAAAAAATCTTTAGAAAAAGGAGAGAAATTAGTTTCTCTAAAGGAGTGATGGATGTGTTTGACTGATTGAATTGTGCACAACTTGGTTTTTCCAAGCTCTGAAGAAGGCGAGGCTGCCAAAACGTCAGCTCTTTTAATATATAGTGTTATGAAACCTTGTTCTAAGAAGAAAATAAGGATTTACTGAAGCATGCAGAGGTTAATAGATAGTCGGTTATGAGAATTAGCACCCGTTGTCTCAAACGAAATTGAGATGATATGTCAAAAAGCAACCTTTCTTGCGCCACTTTTACGTGCTCTGCAACTGCGTGAAGTCCGGACAAGCCAATCGTCTATTCATCAGTCACCGCAGCAAGCGTGATGATGTTTGCGACATTTAGATGTCTCTTACTGCACAACAATTAGCTTTTCTGTTTTTCATGTCTAGCATTTAATGTATTTTCATATGAATGCATAATTCAACGTGGTTAAATGTAATTGTGAAAGCCTGCAATGTCAGCTGCACAGGATAATGAATTGACTGTGATTTCACTTTTGTTACAGAATCAACAGCAATGGACTATTTTTCTCCCGATGGGCCATACTCGCCGACTTCGCCGTCGTACTTCTCTCCTAATGGAATGTTTTGCTTAGGAGTGACGAAGATGGTGGTGGCCTTACTCTCCACTGTCATGCATACTGTATTTATGCTGGTAAATCATACGTGTGCGGACTTCTCTTTTTTCGGGAATATCTCGCCGAAATTTTTGCTTTTCCTAACTGTATTTCTCTTAAAGAAATAAATCATCTCCAATGCATTCTTCTTTTCTTAACAGTATTTTGTTAAGCTGATCTGGTGAAATAATCTATTTTTAGAGTATTCGGAGATTATGCGGTCTGGGCGCACACTCAGCATATCTCGTTCTCGGTTCCATAGCATTCTTCGGTTTCATTATCTCTTTCAATTATATCGTCAGTTGTCTTCTAGCAATGATCGGACTAAAGTGGAATGATTGTATTATCGTATGGAGAGTTAGTTGAAAACCACTTTTTGAGATTTATTGCATTTAGAAAAATTTAACAGTTTGTTTGGCTATATTGTCCGTATAGGCCAATACAAGGTGATGGATTGTTGGTGTTAACTCATGTTTAAGCTCAGTCCACATATACTGTTTGGTACCTTTTTGCAGAGACTTTTAGTCAACAAATTTTTAAACTGAAATATATTTCTTCGCATTAGTCGGAATGCAATCGTCTTTTTTTGATAAACAGCATATCTGTCTAAGTGAACATGAGCTCGAGAGATCGACTTTCTATTAACCTCGGCATCAAAGTTGATTATCATTTCAAATATGGAGACTTAGCTCTTTAGCTGGAACGAGGTTGGTGTTGTCGTTGTTGATTGTTGTTAATATATCGCTATACGGAGAGCTGGCTGACGTTTCGGCGACACCGGGCGCTCCGTACAGCGATCTGTTAACAACAATCGACAACGATAACACCAACGTCGTCTACCAACCTCGTTCCAACTAAAGAGCTGGGTTTTCATAATTGAACTGATAACTAACTTTTCAATGATTGCAGATATCAGGAGGAATACTCTTTGCTACAGCACTGAGCTTGATTTTCATCCACATATCTCTACTTCTGCAACGGATTGTATGCATATTCCTCCCACTGAGAGTCAATACTATTCTATGCCACCGAGTGATTTTGGTGCGTTAGAATCAAACACAAAAATTGAAATCTTTACGCATTCCTACACTATCATAAGGTGCACATGGCTGGCAGTGACGATTACAGCTGCTTAATTCTTTGTTACAAACACGTCCGCCCAGTGTGTAGATTCTCGTCTTTATGTAGTCCACCGTCCACTTTACAATTGTCTTGGTCCATCTATCCTCTGTTCTTCTTACTAATGAAAAGTTACTTTACGTTTCCTTATCGATATACATACTCAGTGGGCTCAAAGACGAGATGAGTTTTTGAAAGATAAAACTTTGCATTATGACTGGGCTTTACGATTGCCGACTGAGCAAAGCAAGACGGTGTTTATACGTTTTGTAGGAAGTAAACAAGCTTCTTTATGGCTGCCATTTTATCATGTATGATCTCAAAATTATTATTTAATCAAAATGTCATGTGGTCAGTTTATGACACTTGTGAAAATTATTTGTTATAGTTATTTCACTTGACGGCACGTGGAATTTCGTACATCGTATCCCACTCTGTATTGGGGATGTAGGGTCCTCGAGAGTACTGGCTAAAGAGGATGGCCCTGCCGACTTACGAGGTTGCAAGGCCGAAACACGTATATCGGGATGTATGAAAGCCCATAAACAGTCCACATGACATGTTGGCTCAAATAATAATCATGAGATTTATTGAAATTTAAGCGTAGTCCTAAGAAAATACTCGAAACAAACCGTATAGCGAGTGATATTATATCATCCGTGGAGCTTTGAAATATATCTTTTTGAATGAATAATGGTTTTCAAATAGATTTTAGACAGCTGAAGTAAGTAGCGGAGTTTTTTGCTTTAACTGGTTTATATTCGAACAGTTTCTAAGGATTAGCGCAATGTGTGGGTGGAGTACCATGACTCCGTGATGAAGAGTTTTCGTGTTCATTGAGTCATCTAAGAAGGGAATAATAGGTGCGGGAAGCATTTTCAATCAGGCTAACAATTTGAGTTACAGATCTGCTCTTTGTTGATTTTATTATTTTATTCTGTTGTGGTCGCAATATGTCTAAGCCCTTATGTTGGTGCTGCTTATATTCCAGAACACAGTATTTACGATCTGTTGACGGAATTACCCTGTTCTGTGCTACTAGATAGGTGAACAAATCTTATTTCGTGCCTTCCCATGCTTGAAATTGATGACATCTTCCGCAGGATAGCTTTCGAAGCTTTTTAGATAGAATTGTGCATATCAATCGTTTTGCATCTTGTTTTTTTGCTGTTTTTATGAAGGCTTATTTGATCTCCACACGATGAGATTGACACATGATATAGATGAGGTTGAAGTAACGTTTCGTTCCAGAGTCCCTCTCTGAAACTTTGACAGAAGACAGCTTTTTGGCGGAGCATCGACCAATTTTTTCATAGAGTGGGAAATATATGAAAAAAGTGCGAAAATGTTCTTCGCGGGCAAATGAAGAAACGATTCTTTTCGCTGGACAAGTCCTTTTTCTGAGAATGTTAGCATTTAATCGAAAGTTTGAATATCTAGCTGCTGCGCTACGTGCCCCATCGTTAATAAAGCCTTTTTATGATGCTGCAACAGAAAGAAAACAAATGTGCTTCACAAATTCATATTTCTCGCAGGATAGAACTGTTTCCTGGGAGTGTAGGTAAACAGCCGATAGAGTAAGGATTTCCTCATTTCCTACAAAGACCGATTCACTGTAGAGCAGAAAGAATCAGATTGATTTTTACATACGTGGGCATTGTTTTTTTTGTGCAAACTTTGTTATCTCAATTAAGATCTTCTATCCACTTTGATAGAAACCCCCAAAAAACGTATAAATCTGATACTGCGAAATTCCTTCTACACGCTCATATGCATCTCGTGCTTTCAGCGAAGTAACACTAAAGGCGCGCTATGGGTGTGAAACATAACGTTATTTTGAATTCTATAGTTTTACAAATAAGTCTCTTCAAAAATGTGCACATAGCATAGTAACGAGAAATTTAAGCTTTCATATGATAATAAACACTCTTCTGAAAAATCTTGTCCAGCAAAGAGAGTGATTTCTCCCTTGATAACATACTCGAACTAAAACACTTTCATCTTATGACTTTTCGCCACTTCAAAATTTCATAACAATGATTTGTTTTTGGAAGTCTCGTTCGCATCTCTATTATTGTCGAACAATCTATTATCGCATCTCTATTATTGTCGAACAATCTATTAATCCTCTGAACAAAGTGCACGCTAAATTTTTTTTACTTATAGCGTCATAGGTGCAAAGATCTCCGACAGCTGCAAATGTGGTGTAGGTATGCTTTTTTGTGCAGCAGTGTGGCCGTTATATTCTTTCATTAACTAAACACCTTGACTATCAAATTTGTATGGAAGCGCATTCAGAACTGATCTGGTTTGCCAGATATTTGGAAAATAACGCGGCTTTTGCCATTCTCAATTAGTAAGATGGATGCCACGTATCAGCAAACAGAGCTGATAGTATCACTGTCTTTTTTAATGATATCCGTTATACGCTAAGTGTAACTCTGTCAAGGGAACAGCCGTAGAGAGAGGAACATAGCAAAAAGATTAAGCTTCATAAAGTGGCCAATGGGTTTTTCAGTTCTGCTTTTTCCACTGCACAAAATCCGTGGCAGTCAATACTCCCATAATCGCAAGTCGTTTACCACTTGCACGTTATTTTTCAGGATAAACAAAGCTGGAACTATGGGTGTTGTGTTGATGAATCTTACTGCTTACCCTCTACTGCTGCTAGTTTTGAGATTCAAGCTGAAATCTCAAAATACCAGGGAGGAGATAAGACTCACGTTACAGGTAACTCCTCTTGCCTCTAGTGACGACAGAACTATACAGAACGGCGTTTAAAGGTTGGCATGTCCGTCGGAGTGGAAGTGCTATTTTGCGTTTTATGGAGGTTCATCAATGTTGAAGGGGTTTGGCACATTATGGTCAGCAACGCTTTGGACATATGGTATTGCAACGCTGTGACACTACCATATTTTATTATGAACAAGTTCGTATCATAGCTCATTCAAATTCCATATTAGCCGCTTCAGTTCTTTGTGCAGAGCTCTGTAACAGAAAACATACTAAAATCCTTTCAGTAATATTTCTTTCCATTTTCAAGGTAAACACTGTTTTCTAGTCTCAAAATCACAGCAAATGACACGTTTTGCCGTTGCAGAGCAATAGTTCGAGTAGCTTGGTATCGAACGGAGTACTCCAACCTCATGTGGCAACGGTTTGTGTTCGCCATTGCCTTCAATTTGCTCTAATGGTTGATTGAATAGTGTTGCCGCTGACGGCCACTGATGCTGTAGTCTCGAGTAGATACTAGTTCTATTACAGCGGTTATAAGACAACCTAAAATATACACATAAGTACAGTAATAATGCAATAAGAACATAGTAATAGTAAGGACATTTAACGGCGTGATTACATAATACTGTGACATGGCTAAGTGCGAACTGATAATGTGGAACGACATAATTGAGGATCGATTAGTGGTTGACTGATAGATTGAACTAGTACTGCGGGGTTTGACTATGCGGCGCACCTCGGGATGCAGCTATGCTTGCGCCGAGCAGAACCTAAACACCGAGGGTGGAGGCCAGTGGGTGATTATATACGTCGGAACTATACGGGGCGATTGCATCCATGGATTGAAGCCCATCCCCGGTGGCGGGTCAAACAGAACCATAGTACTTGGTCCACCGCCGTCGTGAGCTCCGCTTACAATGCGATGAGCGTCGTTAATAACTGATGTAATGTTCATTAGTAACTGATTTAATGAGAACATAAATAGAACGACTAGATAGGAAATGATCAGATCGTAACAGACGAGTGACGACAGCGGCCGCTCACGAAGCGGCCAGATCACGAAATGGCCTGAGCCTCGATGATAATACAGTAGCTGCCGTGGTCGTGCCCTTTGAAGGACCATTTGCGCTGGAGCACATTATCTTCTTGTCTTAGTGATCCGTGGAGCCGTTGCTATAATGCTTTATTCTACTTCTCGATCACATTGTAATTAAAGTTAGGCGTACTCGACTCTTTTCCTCAAACGATTGATAAGCATCTTTTTTATTTTACCATGTTTACCTTGACGAGACGGCGGGGATTGTGTAGCGAATTGGTAGAGTGATCCTGTTCGGAAGCGCTTAAACACAGCTATTTTAGGGTAGAGGAGGAGATATGTCGACCAGCATCCAATAACATGTGTGACCAAATTGAGAAACTTTCAAACAGCAACCTAAGGCACACAAAAATTGCTTGAAAGTATTCGCAGATTCCGGATGCGATGAAAGGAATTTAAAGGGATATGTTTTGTAACCATCATGGCATGATACATGTCACTTCGAGTTATGTAACAAATAAATAAATGAGTTCGGCTCTATAAGAAGTATATCAGCTCTTTTATTATCAGTAAGGTCGTTTTCGCTTGTACTGAGATGGTTGCACTGAAACGTGCGAAGTTTCTAATTGTGACATCGAGAAATGTGTGATCAATTATAGTCGGTTTCTCCGTCATTAGAGAATCCACCTCATGACCTCACCACTGACCGCTCTAAGACCCTTTTTTGGTAGATCTTCATGACAAAACGTGGATGGAAAGATAAGAGAAAAAGTCTCACTTACAACCAAATTTACGCCAAACCTCATCATTTTTGGTGGATTGCAGTTGCGTAGAACTTATAAAAATTCCAATAAAACAAGTATTACTATCTGCGAAGAGTGGATACGAATTATTCAAATTTGCAATTATTGTGTACTAACAAATAATAGTGTTTTGCGTCTCGATTTTACTCATTAATGAGTTTGATCGTGCCAGTTAGCAGCCGACAGCGCCAAAACTCAAGCAAGTTGACTAACCCTTTGACGACCATCGTTAAGGCAGGCGATGTCGCGCTGTCGCTTGCACTGTAGACGCAGGCAGGCGAGATCTCATGTCTGTGCATGCATGTCTGGCTATCTGCCTGCCTTTATACGAGGTGCGTCGCCGCCACCAGAGTACCTGAGTGAGATCTAATGTCGCGCGGCTCGGTACGAAGCTTAACGTATGGTTCTCAAAAGCTTACTGGTATGTGGTAGGGCTCTTTGGAAAAACGGCAATCTGTGGACAGTAGTTAACCATTCTACTTCAGCTTAATCATCGACTAAAAAGAATGTGCATGTCTTCAACTCCACACTTTCCATAGTGGAACGTCGATGCTATGTCCGTTTCTCACTGTCTCCAAACGAGGCTCTCTTGTTGAGTCAATCAGGCTTTTGTTAGGGTACAAACTGATTACTAAAAAACACGCCGAACAGCGATAGGTGGTTGTCATAATTCACAGGAATTGGAGTGTAATTCGATCTACAGGAGTTTTGCTGAGTCTCACCTTTAATGGCCTTAATAAAATGTGTACAATTGCGAAGAACATAAGCTTACCAAAATGTGTGATCGACCAAAAATAATGTAAGCAAAAGGAGTTCACTAATGCTATTGATTGCACAACCTCGTCAAAATTGCAGTGTAAAGTTTAGTGAGATTAACTTTATCATAACATAATATTACTTCAAGTGACTTTACTATATAGCCATAAGTTTATATTTCGCTATTTCTGAAAAGAGAGCGCACGTGGAGCAGTAGCTAGAGGAGCTCTGCATCGCACACGAGGTCAATGGATCAATCTCGCGCCATGGGTTCACCAAACCATCCATCCCTCCGGGGTCTGTAAATGGGTACCAGACTGGTTTCAGACTTGCCTGGGAGGATAAGCAGCACTGACTCGATTCATCGGGAGGCCACCGCGAGTCATTGTATAGGCCAAATATGCATTCAATCACCATTCAGTCACCTCAAACAAAGTTAAAAAATTGAAGACGAATGCATGGCGCATTCTTCAGGGATTGATCAATTCCGAGGGCTTTATCCTTTTTATTTATCCTTGAATGTGGGCTTAGATAATTCTGCTGGAGACTGTGCCAATACACTGTCCTCTAGTGCTCCTCTTCGTAGATCAATGTCCCTCGGTACGCGAATTCTATCAGTGTGATTGGTTAAAAACCAGAACGCTTACATTCGAATGTTCTGTTTTGAGGCCTCGTTGAAAACATTATAATCCGATAACGTAATTCATGACGTCTGTTTTGCCAGTTATACAGTGCAAGAAACCAAGCAACTGATACCATGCAACTGACGAGACTTTGATACCGAAACACGTGTCTTACAGTGTATAAGTGTCAGAACAGACCTCGTGAAAGACAAAATAAGTTATCAGATAAAGAAAGACAATAATACAAAGAGTAGACGATGAGAAAAATAGAGAAGAAAATTTTCTTAAAACTCCATGAGAGGTTAGGAGCTGGAAAAATTTGAGAAAGACTTCAACATAATATTGAGTGAATAAGAAAGATTACATCTCATAATTATTATTTGAGCGAACATTTCATGTGGTCTGTTATAGGGCTAACTTAAAGAGCCCCCGTAGACGTGTTTCGACCTTGACGGTCTTATCAACCGGGCGGTACCCTTCGTCTTTGGCCAATCCTCTTGGGGCGCTCAGTCCGCTGTACTAAAAGTAGCCGACAACGAGCATTTCACACCATCAAGTAAGTGAAATTGTCACTGAATGGACAGTGTTGATTGCACACATAATAATTATGTGATATGTTGAAATTTTTTAGAACGCATGTGGCGCAGTGGTTAGAGGTGCCCTGCGTCGCACACGAGGTCAATGGTTCGATCTCGCGCTCATGGCTCACCAACCCATCCATCCCTCCGGGGTCGGTAAATTGGTAACAGACTGGTCTTAGATCTGTCTGGGAGGATAAGCAGCACTGACTCGTTTCAGCGGGAGGCCACCGCGAGTCATTGTAAAGGCCAGATATGCATTCAACTACCTCAAACGAAGTTAGAACTTCAAGACGAGGATAGCACATCGCTCAGGGATTGCTCAACGCCGAGAGCTTTATCCTTCTATCCTTTATGTTGAAATTTGAGCGTGGTCTTAAGAAAACACTCGAAACACCAGAGAGAATATTTGGCCGCAATATAGAGATTAGTGAGAGTAACTCTGTGAATCCCAAACGAGGGAAGTCAATGTATCTTTATACAAGATAGTGAATGCAAAAAAAAATCTCAAACACGCATTAGTTAAAAATCAAGGGTTTCCGATAATTTTTTCCCGAGTTTAGAAGCACTAGCAACACGTTACGAGATGGAAGCTCATTGTTTGAGTACACAAAAATCATAAGAGTGTTAGTAATCATTCAAAGGCTTAAATTTCTAACTAACGTGGAGCGTGGTCATTTTTTAAAACACTCTTTTATAACGCTACCAAATTCAAAAGAAATTATTTTCACATCAGCAGAGCAGTTAAACCATTACTTAGCTGAAAAAACGTAAGCACAAGGGCGAGTAGAGAAAATCTTTCATCATCAGAATCAGATGTTTGATCTGGAGTTTCTTTCAAACCTGAGAAGCAATTCTAATTAATTAAAAAAAATCACACTTTCCATGTGTATCGCATCGACGCCGTTGATCGATGATTTGTTAGGATTGCCGCACTCCCTGCCCCCCTTCCTCCCCTTCACCACTTCGTAGAATAACTGAAATGCATATGCTCGATTGTGTGAATTAATATTATTTTCCTGCCACACTGCAGCGGAACAGGATTTTTACTAAGAGTAAAGATTATTCAATGAACAATAAAGGTACGTCTAGGCTCTGAGGATGGCGAAGTCACCGAAACGTTAGCGATTGAACATCAAGATATTTGTGAGGAAAGTCCAAGTCGATGAAAGTCGATCTTTCCAACTGCCGTACATAAATGATTTTCCATTATGAATGCAGTGTGCATGAGAACAGGAAACGATGCCACTGCTTGTATCATCAAAAAGAATCCAAATATTTTTAGAAGGAAAGCATGATAAGGTGGCATTAAACAAACCATCACTGAGTAACTCCTTTGCCTCAAGCTCTAGCGGAAAATTGAAGTAATAACGAGTTTCAACTACATGTATATCTTACATTTGAAGCTATTTCAAGTTTCAAATTTGCACGAGATTTAGGATATTTCCGAAACAATCAATGAGTAGAAATAGCATTGTCATGCTCATGAACTGGAAGAGAAGCCGCCAAGAACCTTAAAGTGTTATCGTCAAATATTACAACTTTTTCAAGGGCGAGAACATTAGATGAGTGTCTGACAACCATGTGAGCATTTGTACGTTGTTAGCTCCATAAAGAGCTCAAGATATGTTATCAGATTATCGGATTACTAGGTTATTATTATTAATATATTGTTTTGAGCGTGGCCTCAAGGACGCTTGAAACGAAGTTGCTCATTGTGCCCCTATTCTTGTATGAAGAAGAGCTCTCACAGTTGGGTGCAAATCGCATCCTTAATGATCCTGTGGAGAAAAGTATAAGCGATTTGATTAACAGCCACTGTAGATATTATTTCTTTTCTTAAACCCAACACCAGGTATCATAGCACTATCTGTTCAATACCACTGACTTTCGGCAGTCTCGCCTTCTTCAGAGCCTGCAAAGATCACGGTGTCCTCAGTCCAATCAGTCAAACACCTCTCTTACTCTTTTGGAGAAAATCTTTAGAAAAAAGGGCAAAAAAGTGATTTTTTTCTGAAGGAACAATGAATATGTTTAAATGATCGAATTGTGGACAACTTGATTATACCAGGATTTGAAAAAGGCGAGACTGCCGAAACGTCAGCTGTTTTAACAGTTAGTATTATGAAACGTCGTGTCTGGCTTAAAAGGTATATAAGAAGCTATTGAAGCGTGCCGAGTTTAATAAACAGTTGATCATGGAGATTGGTAATCTCTATCCCAAAAAAGTCGAGGTGACTGTATTAAACGCAGGATTCTTTTACGCCACTGTTCTGTGCTCTGCAATTGCTTTAAATCCGGACAGACTAGTCATCTGTTCATTGCTCACTTCATGCTGAATCACCTCAGCCAGCGTGGTGAGGTTTACTTCATTGGAGTGTTTCTTACTGCGCAACAATAGGTTTTCTGTTTTCCATGTCTAACAATTAATCCATTTATCCACATATGAATATACAATTCAACATGATTAAACGTCATTTTAGGAGCTTACAACGTCTCCTGCACCGGCCAATAACAATGATTTTATTTCTTTTACAGAATCAAAGGCAATCGAATAGTTCTCTCCTGATGCGTTGTACGCCGACTCCGCCGTCGTACTTCTCTCCTATTGGAATGTTTTGCTAAAGATTCATGAAACTTTACTCTCCACTGTCATGCAGACTATATCTATGCTTATAAGTCGTACATCTGCAAATTTCTTTTCTTTTTTCGTGAATATCTCCCCGACACATTCTCTACTCTTAACTATATTTCTTTTCGGAGAGATTCCTGTCATTGCAACACTACAAACAAATTATTCCCAGTATTTCATTTCTTTAATAAAGTATTTTGTTTAAATTAATTTGATGAAACAATCTTTCTTTATTAGAGTATTCGGAAATTATGCGGTTTGGAAGCACGCTCGACATATCTCGTTCTCGGTTCCATAGCATTCTGCGGCTTCATTTTCTCGTTTAGTCACTTCATCAGTTGTCTTCAAGCATAATTGTACTGAAGTGAAATGATTGTGTTATCATATGGAGAGTTAGTTGAGATTCACTTTCCAAGATTTGTTGCACTAGAAAATTCAATAATTTGTTTCGTAATATTGTTCGTGTAGGTCAATACAGCAATGAATTGTGGATATTAACTCATAATGAGCCCAGCCCACCTATCACCTGAATCACCTGTCCTCCCGATAATGGTCGAGTGACTCGCGCGCTTACCAGCAACACTTTCCATTTTTCCCTATCGCGTGTAAGAGTAGCCAAGTAGGTCCTCCTTGTTCTAGGAATTCGCTGGGCATATCTTCCTTCTATGCCTTTCGTGAAGAAATCAGACCATCGGATCGGTGGTCTTCCTGTAGAGCGCTTGATATCCAGAGGAATCCAGTAAGTAACGGCTCTCCTCCATCGGTTGTCGTTGAAGCGCATCACGTCTCCGGCCCACCTTATTTTCGATATCCTGGCGTCTCTGATCTTCGATCATTGACGTAGGTCGAAACTTCGGATCCTTTCTCTCATTTACGAGATACGGGATACTCCTAGCATCGACCTTTCGACTACGCGTTCAATAACGCCAAGTGATCTTTTAACTTGCTTACGTAGCGACCACATTTCTGCTGTATACGTTAAGGCAAGAGATAATCGTTGAGTCGAGAAGTGGGTGCGGAGTCGGATGTTCTTTGTCCTCTTGACTATATTTTCGATGCACTTGAACGTTCCTCAAGCCGCTCGTTTTTCCTGCTCAACTCTGGAGCTAGGTCGCTCATCATGTTGATTTCACGACACAGAAAGACGTAACTGGAGTATTCGGAGATGTTCGTTCCGCTGAGCTTGAATGGGGCATTCGAAACCCATCCGTTCCTCATGACCATAGTTTTCGCTGTATTTGGTTGAAAACCAATCTTTCCACAAGTACTGTCGAAATCGGTCAACATTCGTTCTGCTTTGCTGATGCTTGGTGTTATGAGGACGATATTATCATCAAATCGATGATTGTTTAATTGTCGACCGCCAATTTTCAGCAAGTCTAACTGTCGACCGTCAGTTTTCACTGCCATATCGTCCCATCTAATGCTCGCATGGCGTCTTGGAGGGTGGCAGTGAATAATTTTGAGAGAAATTGTATCGCCTTGTCAAACCTCTCTTTTTACGTCAGTGGCAAAGTTTGTTGCAGAATGGCGTTATTTAACTGTCAAATCTTTATACAACTCAAGAGGAATTATTACGGTGGCGAGTAGGGACGGCCTGGCTGTCCTGAGCCTCCATAACCGCTTATGTTTCCATTGAATATAAGATTTTCTTAAATTAATGAAACTGAGACAGAGTGGTTGTTTGTACTCTCGTGAAACTTTAACTAGTCTTGTATTTGTGTGGATGTGGTCTATGGTACTAAATCCTCCTCGAACCCTGCTTGTTCGCATGGCTGCCTTCGTCCAGTGTTTTGCTAATCCTGTTTAGGATGACTCGAGTAAAGAGTTTATAGACATCGGACAGCAAGCAGATTGAGCGATAATTGCCTATGTCGTGAGGGTCTCCCTTTTTGAACGTGCATTCTGACAGGTATAGCGAGTGAAAAGCCGAGTCACGTGTTGATGAGAACCGGCGATAGTTTCTTCAGTTGTTCTGTATAAATTCTTTCTGGGCCGGGTGTTGTTCTGTTCCTTCACCGACGATGTATCGTGTCGGATTTCGGAAGGGAGGGCCGGAAAAGCGGCAGATTCATCTTCTTTCAATTTATATGACGGCAAGAGGACATGACTAGCGAAGAGGTCCGAGTAGTACTGGTAGACAACTTTCTCCATTGGCCCTTTTGGAAGCTGCATGTGCCCGTTAGAGCATCGGAGTGCAATCATCTTAGTCTTATAATTGGCGAAGCCTCGCTGTGCTTTGCGAATGCTCCTCTCAGTTTCTGCCATAACTGCTAATCGTTTTTTTTTTTAAAGTTTTCTTTTATCGCTCCTCTGCAGCGTTTCGCAAGTTCGGACGTAAGGCCCCGAATACCTGTATCTCGTGCGAATCCACGTTGACGCATCAGCTCGAGTGTCTGCGGAGACAGGCGTCTCTTCGTGACCTTAGGATTCTCGGCTTGCATTACGTTAACGTGAAGATATTCAAAGAACCGATCTTATTCTTTCGTCGATGTTGTCGACAACGGTATCCCAAGAGCCGATTAATGATTTGAATACGTTCCAGTTTATGGTAGTTCTGGGACTTCGTTGTTTGAATTTAGCGGCTTTCTCTCCTCTCCTCGATAACGGATCGTGGCGCGAAGGAGGCGATGGTCTAATTCCCGTGTAAAACTTAGAGACGACAGCGACATGGTGCCAGACAAAATCTTCGATTTACTAAGATGTAGTCTATTTCGTTATAGTGCTCTCCATTGGGAAAACCCCACGTTCATCGCTGAGAGTGAGGCTTCCAGAATTGTGAGTTGCCATGGATGATTTTAGTCATTTTGATGAACTCGGAGAGCCTGTCACCGTATTCCATTCCATTCTAGCTCGTGGTTCCCAATGTGGCGTTCTTCGGACGTTCTTCCAAGTCCAATTTTCGCGGTAAAATCTTCAACAATGACCCTGAAGAATGTATGGTCCTATCTGAAGGTCTTTTCAAGGCCCATATAAATGTTTTCGACTTCGTCTTCGTCACAGCTTGATGTTGGTGCGCAAGCAACGAAGATGACCAAAGCCGGCATTGAACCACGTCATTGCAACCGCAGTCATCCGATACGGGTTGTTAGTTGTTTAAATGAATGGATATTCACGATCAGTTCAGATTTGACGAGTACACCAACGCCGCCGACACCTCTGCTATCGCATGCTCCAAGAAACTGTTCTCATTCGGTGCCATAAACAACGTAAAAGGATGGCGTCTTCTCGTCTTAGCCAGGCTAATGACATCGTGCCTAATCCTTCTTGCATAAATCAACAGATCTTCTACAGCGGATTTGTGAAAAGGGTTTTTGCATTGTAGGTACAGACCGTCACTTTAGTCCGTTTCATTCTTGGCAGCCTAGTTTGGCTCTGAAATTTTAGCAGCCTCTTCCGTACTCGTCCCCTGACGCTACCAGTACCAAGGGCTCTTTCGGTGTCAGCGGAATAAGGCCCATATTTATTAGTGTTTTGGCGTTTTGATGCCCAACTGATATGCCATGGCTTTGAACTTGGAGACGTGTACTCACGAGTATGCTTGCAGTCTCTCTTGGAGGAGCGAGAAGAGCTTATTTGTTGGAGCGACTCCTAACCGCCTCTTATGTACTTCCCAGTCGCTTGATTGTAGGCTTTTGGCCGACTTGACTCGTAGAAATAGAGTTTTGTCCAGTCGGCCCTGCAGAAGCAAAGAGCTCATTCCCTGAATCCACCTGCTTTTTCTGGGAAGCACACGGTCGCTTTTGATTAGCGTTGATTTCCCTAATCCACCACCTTGGGACGCGACACGCGCCCTCAGCGACTAGCCGGGCGGTATCTCTCAACATTGAGATCCGTGGTATTGTAATTAACTTTGGCAAACAGCCATTTTGAATGGTAAACAAATATTACTTCCCGAGGATAGGCTTAGAGGGAAAACGCGGATACAAACGATTATTCTTAATAGACAAAGCTCCAGTTATCCCGTCTTTTTTCAGGTGAAATAGGTCTAAAATCGTTAAACACTGTTCAATGGGCAAGTCAGATGTATGTGGATAACATAATCAAAATGCAATAAACTACTCGAGGGCGTTAGCTAGTTCGCAACCTTCTGTATGGTCTTTTCTTCTATATAAAACGTAAGAATCCTTAATATACCACAATGGTAGTGACGGTGATTGCATAAGTGCTGCTACAAGTTTACCTAATCTATCGTAAAGCTTACGGCAGCGAATATATCTGCTGAACGAGTAGATCAGTCTGTACCCGTTCAAAAGAAGACTTGGCAATTTCATGATCAACGCAGGTACTTCACTGAGACACATAAGACACATAGCAGCGAAAATTCTGATGTAGAAATAAGCATTTTCAAGCAGGATCATGAAATCTCAGCGCGTAAAGTGAAGCGTTTCAGTATCGTTTGCCAAATGTTTTGATAGTTTTATGTGATAGATGCCTTGTCACCACGCGTTATTTAGGTCCATTTTTCAATTGTTTTTGTGGATCTGACGCAAACACATACCTTACCAGTATAAGACTAGGTGCGTCTGGTCTTCCCAGCTGGTGAGTCCACAAGGCAACAAAACCGTGCATCTTGATAGAGCTAGGTTGAGCTAGTTGCTATATAATTCAACATCTATGTATCAAGTTTTATTTGCCTGGTTATCAGGATGCTTGGCTAAGTAGAATGCATGTCAATTTGCCTTCCTCCAGGCTCTGAAAGAGGCGAAACTGCTGAAACATCGACCATTGTTACTGTCTAAATTGTACTGAATAGATCTGTCATCCTCGTATCCTCTCAACGACAAAGTACGGAATCATGACCTCAATGGGGATGGGGTGAGGGGGGGCGGGGGTGTGGGGGGTGGGGGGGTTTATTCGACAGTTTGTCCTAGGAATTTGATGAATCACTAGAAAAGTCAGACTTTCTCTTCACTAAGATTCTTGCATGAAATTAGTTGATAAGAATCCCGAGCACATTGCGAAGCTGATGATTAGTGCTAACATTTAAAGTGTGATTTGTAACAATTTTGAACTAAGACGATACTTTTAAAACAAGTTATGGATTGTCACCAACATGTACTCTCCTCTTGTGCCTGAATGAAGTGAGAATGACTTTCTCACGCAAATATACTGAACAACAACCGAATAATTTTTATTCAATGATAATTTGGTTACTAACTAGTTGGTGCATTGTAGCGTAGAGAGAGTGGTGGCAAAACAGCTGTCTGTAGTGCAACTGGTTAAGCAGACTGCCCCTGGAAAGGGTGAAATGAGGTTCAGTCCGGTCTAAGTCAACATTTTGCACGTCACATTACGTCATTGGATATATTTGTAAATCAAATGACCTTTCACAAAAATGCAAAGCCTAAAAACTACTAAATGTGATGTGGTTGAGTGACTTCACAAACTACAAGCAATCGCTGAACATTGGTCAAGTTGCACTAAGGTTAAGGCAGAGATTGTGGCCTATTTCTAACACTAATTTTACTTGTTTTATTTTATTTTATTTTGTCGATCCGCCTTCACAGTGTTTTCTTTTCACTGTGCGAATCCCAATACTTATTAGCATTCAATTCATTTTTCGTCTTCTTCTTAAACGTCTCAGAATACTTGTTGAACGAGTTCTCCTTGCAATCTTGAAGGACAGCCTCGTTGTGACGTTCCACGTGTTGGCTGCCGGAGAGAGTTGGAGAGTGGAACTCAGGTTCAGGTGCGCCGCCGAGCATCACAACCACTAGGCCGCGGATCCTCACACTAATTTTAGAAGTTGATAATTATTACACCGTTCAGATTCAATAGATGACATAAGATTACTGAAATAGGTGACGACACCAGGAAAGTATCCGTAGCTTTCAGGCCAATATGATACAGCACTTTCGGCAGCATTATGGTTTAGCATAATCTATGCTGTAGAAAATGCTCCACTTAAAATCCAAAAATTGAAGCATCAAGGAAAAAAGAGTGGAAAAGGCGAGTATCTTACCATCAAATTTTAGTATTACTCAATGTGGAATAAATACTTGATCAGAATATGGTCTTCTAGTCATCGTGTGTAAACTACATACTGACAATATTAGTCTCACATTTGGAGGAAGTAACGATGAAGGGTTTCTAGTGACAACCATTTTCATCTTATTTTTGAATTTGTTTGTTGTTGAGAGTATAGGATTTAATGTCTCTTATCAAATTATTTACCTTCTTGTCATGGCTAGGAGTAATTCGAGAGTGTCGTACAGGGGAGGAGGTCAACCTACTAGCAGACTTATCCAAGCCGAAAAGTAGTCCAACGTTCCCACTCAGAAAGTCCAGCTAAGAGTACACCGTACCAGAAATGCCCGCCATCTTGGTAGCTACAGTCGCAAGGTGGTATTCTCGCCGTTGAATTACAAGGGGCACGCGACTGCTCTAATGTGGTGACAATCTGAGGAAATCCACGGCCAGGCTTACTTCTGTACTTCATTGAAAAAAACAGCTATGTTAACATATTCATGTGCTGCGGTTCTAACAATTCCTTAAAACGGTTCATTCAAGTATCCAAATAGGAAATATTCACCGGATTGTGAAGGCATTTATAGGTTCTGAAAGTGACGAAAGCGTTGAAGCGTTGATCATTGAGCACCGAATTACGTTTGAACAGCTTCGTATTAGCTCAAACACAATCGGAAGACATCTTTCGAGCTGTGTACATAGATGATATTCTATTACAAATGGAATGTGAATGACAGCAGAGAACGATGTCATCGCATGTACCACTAACAGGAATTGAGACGCCGTCAAGGATGCATAATAAGGTGACACTCAGAATGCCGCGACTGACCTGACTTCATTGCTGTCGATTCTGCGGAAACATCTTGTGATTAAAAATTCAAATGCATGTACAAGTGACATAGCAAGGCCTCCAAGATTCATAATTAATAATCGTATTCAATCGCTCCAATTTCCAAATTTGCATGAGATCTAGCCCTTTTTGCAACATTCAGTGTACAAAACAGCATTACCATACTCGTGCGGCATCATGTCAAAAAATACTTTTCTTCGAGAGCGCGAGATTAGGCGATCGTTTGACAAACAAGTGAATATTTGTGCGTCGCTAGCAGAGGCTCAGAAGATCACCTACATTGGAAATCGAACTTGTCCACAGTTCAATGGGAGACAAACCCGTCATACAGCGAAGCAGCGAAGCTTCATGTGTGCTTTCCATCGTTTCAGGCATCATTTTCAAAGATTTATTTCATTTACCTATCTATTCATTTATTCACACGACCCTTTATCACAAATTTTATTGTGCTCATCCCAGCAGTCCTAGCATCCGATTTGTTTTTCGTCTTCTTTCTTGGATGACGTAGAACACTGATCGAGCTTGTCTCATTGCAATCTCGAGGATAGCCTGGCCGTGGCATTCCATAGGACGTTCCTGTTGACTGTCGGAGAGTGCTGGAAGTGGAGCTCGGCTCCACGCGCGCCGCGACGAGCATCACAACCACTCGCTCACAGCGCCCCTTCCAAAGATTTATATGAGGCAAACTATCATCATTCTCCCAGCTGTTTAGACTTAGGCACTGACATCTCAAAAAATAACTTGTACAGCGTAAAGCGAGCTGTCAATGCAACCGTATGCATTGCTGTATCGTTGACTAGCGAGGGAATAAAAATCTATGACGAAGCGTTCACCCAATGCGGCAAATACTTTTCCTATTTGTTCTACGGGGAAAAGTGCTCCAATGAACTAAATCGTCGCCACCATCTCGAAGTCCATCAATGTGGCTTTGTATTCCAAAATCTTTTTTTTTTTCGTCATTGTGATATGCTCTCCAATTACCCGAAGTCCTGGACAGGGCTTATTCACTGTTCATTTCATGTTTCAGTCATCTCAGTCAGAGTATTTGTGACACGCCATTGAGGTGCCCCATACGGAAAATCAATTAGCCTTTGTTTTTCGGTGTCTAAACATTTAATAACTTTATCCAGACATGGATTGTGCAATTCAGCATGGTTTAACGTAATTGTGGGGAAGCCTGCATTGTCACCTGCACAGGCCAATGAGTTGACTATGGCTTTATTTTTTCTTACAGAATCAAGCAGCAATGGAGTATTTCTCTCCTGATGAGCCGTACTCGCCGACTTCACCCATCGTACTTTACTCCATAATGGAATGTTTTTGCTTAAGAGTGATGAAAATGGTGATGGCTTTACTCTCCACTGTCATGCACACTATATTTATGCTGGTAAATCATGCATATGCAGAATTCTTTTCTTTTTCCGCAATATCTCGCTAACACTTTTGCTGTTCTTAACTGTATTTGTCTTGAAGAAAATATTTATCTTCATGTGCGTTGCTAACAAAGCATTTCCAATGCATCCTGCCCTTATTAACAGTATTTTGTTGAACTGATCTGATAAAACAATTCCTCTTTTAGAGTATTCGGAGATTATGCGGCGCGGGCGCACAGTCAGCATATCTCGTACTCGGTTCCTTAGCATTATTTCGGCTCGATTTTCTCTTTCAATTACTTCGTGGACTGTCTTCTAGCGATAGTCGGGATGAAGTGGCATGACTGTATTATCATATGGAGAGTTAGTTGAGAACCAGTTTTCGAGATTGTTGCATTTAGAAAAAGTTCAACAATTTGTTGGGTTATATTGTTCTTATGGGTCAATACAAGGTGATAGATTGTTGATGTTAACTCATATTTGAAGTCATTCTACTTATATTGCCTTATATTTACCTTTTTAGAGGCTTTTAGTTAGCTATTATTTGATTTAAAGTTATGCAAATGTCAGAGATGGATAACGTGTCTTTGTGGCCGCTTTGACTGTAGATTTTTTCGTTTCAGTGAACTAGCGCATTTGTTTTCTTACCGTTTCTTATGAGTCGGGTTGCAACCGTCTCTTTCAATAAACATATGTGTCCAGGTAATCAAAAACTTTTCAGTGTTTGCAGATATCAGGAGGAATATATGTTGCCACGGAACTAAGCTTGATTGCAGTCCACATATGTCTACTAGTGCAGCGGATTGTATGCATATTCTTCCCGTTGAGAATCAGTACTATTCTAGGCCTTCGAGTGATTTTGGTGCGTTAAAATCATTGACATAATTTAAGATATTCACGTGTTCATGACCTTGTCATAAGGTGCACCTGACTGGCAGTTACGATGCAGCTGCTTAATTTTTGTGTTACAAACACGTCCGCTCAATGTGTGGCTGGTCGTCCTCATGCAGTCCACTATAACAGCTGTTTTTGGCCATCTCTCGTCTGTTCTTCTCATTATATGACAAGTTAATCTATGTTACGCTACCGAGGTGCATACTCTATGCCCTCGAAGATGCGGTAAATTCTCAGAAATCGAAGCTTCGTCTTATAACTAGACGTACATGCTAGCTAATCAAACAAAGCAACGTATTGTTTATACGGTTTCTAGGCAGTGCACGCACTTCCTTATCGCCGCTGTACTATATTATGTGATATTAATATTTTTATCCTTGCTTAAGCGTTTGAAATCTATCCTTTTATACCTTTCTTTTCGAGCGTTTTCATAAACCTACAGCTTAGATTTCGGTATGCCCATAATCATTTTTGAGCCACGCATGTCATGTCGTCTGTTAAATGGGCTGACTTATACAGTCCGATACACGAGTTTCGACCTTGACGGTCTTGTCAATCGGGCGACTTCCCTTCGTTTTCAACCAATCCTCTCGGGGCACTCAGTCCACGTTCAGCATGACATACGTGTCCAAAAATGATTATCTGGCATAGTGAAATCTGAGCTGTGATCTTGAAAACACTCGAACAGAAAGTATGGTATACTAATGATATCAGCCATGAGCAATCGAGTGTACAACACTGTGTGTTCGGTGATAATTTCACCGAACATAGAGTGTAAAATGTTCGTCGCCGCCTACTCTTAGTACAGGGGACTGGGCTCGCGGGGAGAATTGGCTGTAGGCGAAGGGTAACTGCTGGACTGACGAGACCGTTAAGATCGAAACACGTGTATCGGGCTCTATGAGTCAACCCATTTAACGGACCACATGACATGCGTGGGTCAAAATGATGATCTGGCATATATCTTTTCATTTGAATAATGGCTTTCATATAGATTTTAGACAGCTGAAGTAAAGCACCCGAAATTTTTTCAAATGACTAGTTTGTATACTCTGAGGATTAACACAGTGTGCGGACGGGGCATCGTGAATCTTTGCAGAAGGGTTGAACTGTTCATTGAGTGATCCAAGAAGAATAAAAGGTGCGGAAAGCATTTTTGATCAGATTAACAATTTGAGTTGCAGATGTGCTGTTTGATGACTTTATCATTTTATTTTGTTGTGGCTGCATTATGTCTAAAGCCCTTATGTTGGTGTTGCTTATATTCCAGAACACAGCGTTTACGATTTATTGATGGAATTACCTTGTTCCGTGCTGCTAAATAGGTGAACATGTTTTATTTACTAACTTACCATGTTTGAAGTTGTTGATGACATCTTTTGTAGGATACAATCAAAAGGTTTTTGACTGAAACTGTCTACACTATACATTTTGCTTCTTGTTTTTTTTTTTCGCTATTTTTAGATAAACCCAGTGATGTGGAGTGGTGTGCAAAAACGTTTGCGTTAGGCGGGATTCGAATCCATATCTTACTCTTTCCGGGGGATGTGCTATTTTTAGAAAAATTCGTCTAAGTTCTACGCGATGAAATTGACACATGACATAGACGGATTTTCACAAGTGAATCGTTCCCGAATCGCTTGCTAAAACTTTGACGGAAGACAGCTTTCTGGGCGAAGTATCCACCAATTTTTTTCACAGATGTGCTAAGTAAATGAAAAACGGTACAAAAATGTTATCCGGACGAATGAAAAAACAACCCGTTTCGCTGGGCACAAACTTTATATGAGAGTGTTGAAAATTATTTGAAATCTTCAATCTCTGGCTACTGTGCTGCTACGGTTGATTCTTCAAAAAGACCTTCTTATAGCGCTGTAGCAGACAGAAAATATTTGTGTTTTCTCACACGCATATTTCCTGAAAGACAGATTTGCTTGTTGGAGCAGTGGATAACCAATGGATAACGTGAGTTTCCACAGAACCAATGGTGTGCTTGTCTTTCTGCAGAAGCCGTTCCACTCCACTGTAGCAGGGAAAAGTAAATTATATTTCACATATGCAGGAACTGTTTGTCGGCGATTGTGTGAAATGAGAGCAGGCAGGGGGCGAGTGGGGGACGCTGGCCGTGGACTCCATGCGAAAATTGATTAATTTCGTTTTGGCGATAGGCATATGGAGTGAAATTTTCATTATTTTCGAAAAAAATTCTTTTTCGGTTCAGAAGAAACTCCCGATAGGGTGCATGTCTCTAATATAACAAGCTTTCCAGTACGTGCCCCTATTTCTCTTGTGCTTCCAGCGAAGTAGTGGTAAAGACGTGCGACGGGTGTGAAACATAATATTATTTCCAATGCTACAGAGTAATAGGGAAATTTTTAACAAAACGGCCATATGGCGCAGTGGCCAGAGATTTAAGCTTTCGAATGGCTACCAACATTAGAAAAATTACATACTCAAACCAAAAAACTTTCACCTTCTGGCTTCTTGAGAGTACCATTTGCTTTTGAAAACCTCCTTTGCTTGTTTAACCTTACCCAATAATCTGATAGTCTTCTGAACAAAGTGCTAGCTTAATGTTTTTCGTTTTAGCGTTATAGGAGCAAGGATCTGCAGCAATTGCAAATGTGGTGTCGATGTACTTTCTTGTACAACAATTAGCCGTTATAATATTTCACTGACTGAGCACCTCAACTTTCAAATGTGTATAGAAAGGCATTAGGAATTGCTCTGGGTTTCTCAGATATTTAAAAATGTCTAGCTTGTATCATTATTAGTTATTAAGACAGATATCGCGCATCGGCAAACGAAACTAATAGGATCGCTTTTTTTCTCAACGAAATCCAATTTGCATACTGAAAAATCTGTTAGAATCTTGAGGCTGTAGAGAGAGGAACAATGCATAACAATCAAAGCTTCATCAAATGGCCTATGGGCTCTTCAGTTCCACTTTTTCCACTTCAAAAAACCTCAGATAGTCAATGCTCCCTGATGTGAGAGTCGCTAACCACTCTCACGTTTTTCAAGGATAAACCAACTTTTACCTAATGGTATGGCGTTGATGAATCTTACTGCTTACCCTTTACTGCTGCTAGTTTTAAGATTCAAACTGAAATCTCAAAATGCCAGAAAGGAGATAAGACTCACATTACAGGTAACTCGATTTGCTTCTAGTATCAATGGCAATATACAGAATGGCATTTTAAGGTTCTCATATCCGTTGGAGTAGAAGTGATATATTGTATATTATGGAAGTTCTTCAGCGTTGAAGGTGTCTTCCATATTATTGTCATTGATGTCCTGGACATATGGTATTGCAACTTCGTGACACTACCACATTTCATTATGAATAAGTTTGTACCTCAGCTTTTCAAATTCGATATTATGCTTCAAACTGGAACTTTTCCTCTCCATTGGTAAAACATGTCATTTGCTGATGTAATATTGGGCTTAGAAAATAGTGTTTATCTTAGAGGAGGAAACAGTGTTAATAAAAGGATTCTAATATACTCACTGTTACAGGACCCTGCACAAAGAACTGAAGCGACTAATTTTTCACCAGTAGCCAAGTATCGAACTGACTGCCTTGACCTTGATGCTTTATCGTGCTTCTCGACCACAAGGTAGTCAAATTCAAGCGTGCTCCACTTCCATTCTTAATCTGAGTGTGCTTAGCGTTGATCTCCTCAAATGCTTGATAACCATCTCATTTTATTGTGCCATGCCCATTTTACTACCTTGACCACAGACCAGGACTCTATAACAATTTGGTAGAGTAATTCTGTTCGAGAGCGCTAAAACGGCCGTCTCAGGAGTTTCGAAGGAACTGAGTCGACCAGCATCCAACAGTATGTATCATGAAATCGAGTAATTCTCAAGCAACAACCAAAGGCGCCACAAAAACGTTTGGAAACATTCGTAGATTCTGGAAGCGACTAAGCGAAGGGGATATGCTCTGTATTCAGCACGGTGTGATACATATCATTTCGAGTTATGCAAATGTATATGTATTGTGATTAGAATGATGTAACAAATAAATAAATAACTCCGGATTTATATGAAGTAAATCAGCACTCTCATTACTCAAAGTGTCATTTTCGCTTGTTCTGAAATGATTAGTGGCAAATAAATAATCAGCTCCGGACTTATATGAAGTGAGTCAGCACTTTTATTAATGCTGCCATTTTTGCTCGTTCTGAGTTGGTTACATTGAAACGTTCAAGATTCCTAATTGTGTCTTTAAAGCATATATCATCAAATTAATCCACTTCTCCGTCATTTGGGAATCCGTCTCACGCCCTCATCACTGGCCGACTTGAGATCCTCTATGACAGATCTCCAAGGCAAAATGCGGATAGAAACACGGAACAATAAAGTCTTGAATTAAAGCCGAATTCACGCTCAAATCTCATCATTTTTGTGGGTGGGAGTTGCGTGGAACTTACGCAAATTCAACAGAAGAAGTACTGTTATCTGCAGAGGAGTGAGTGTGAATTATTTGAACTTTTGAGTATGTGTCCAT
The DNA here is from genome assembly GCA_019055375.1 of Parelaphostrongylus tenuis. Classification (NCBI taxonomy): domain Eukaryota; kingdom Metazoa; phylum Nematoda; class Chromadorea; order Rhabditida; family Metastrongylidae; genus Parelaphostrongylus; species Parelaphostrongylus tenuis. The sequence continues at coordinate 57,098 of JAHQIW010004663.1, forward strand.
TTTTTGTGTTCATTTACAAACTGGTCATCTGGGTCTCGTTTATGCTCACCAGTGGGTTTGATCGTATTATAGCAACAGATAGTATCCGACAGCGCCAAAGCTCAAACAAGTTGCCTAATCCTCCGAGGAACACCTTTGATAGGCAGGCGACGCCGCACTGTCGCCTGCACGGCAGTCGCAGGTAGGCGGCATCTGGATGCCTGTGCATTCATGTCTGGCTGTCTGCCTGCCTGCCTGCTTTTCCACGAAAAACGACGCCACCATTAGAGCAGCTGAGTGAGATTTGACGTCGCGCGGCTCGGTCCGTAACTAACCATATGGTCTTTTAAAGGCTTAGTGGTATGTGACGTAGTTTTTCGAAAAAACAACAACTTGTGAGCAGTAGCTCATTAGTCTACTTTAGCTTAATCATCGACGTAAAAAGAATGTCACGCCATCAACTCCACTGTTTTTACAGTGGATCACTGATGCATGTATCTTCTCATACCTTTAAATGAGGTTATCTTGCTATAAAATGCTATCAAATTTTTGATAAGGTAAAAATTGGCTACCAAGGGACATGCTCAACAGCAATAGGTGGTTGTCATTATTCGCAGGAATTGGAGAGTAAGTCAATCTACAGGAGTTTCACCAACTGTCAGCTACTCACTTTGATGGCCTGAACGAAATGTGAACAATTGTGAAGAACATATGCTTACCAATATGAGTAATAAACCAGAAATAATCCAAAAGTTCGACTTCCTATAAATCTCGGTATTATTAATTGATATATGAAAATCGAGAAAATTTATTTTCATCACGCTGACGTTCCGGCGACCCGGGGATTTTGGCACTGGCGACTGTCACGACCCTAGCGCAGAAATCAAAAACGTCTCGCGCAAAAACTCGCGAGGCATTTTGGATAAGCAGCAAAATGCCCGAAATGAAACGGAAAGACGAATGCGCCACCATCACGCGAGATCTCGTGCCCTTTCTTAATTTGAACTTTGACCTGACTTAGGCAGCATGTAAATAAGATCCTACAAATAATTCAAATAGGCTAATACTACATACGCCCAGGCTCTGAAGAAGGCAGCTCGCCGGAAGGTCAGTTGAATTGCTACGACTACTTTACCAACCTCGCGTCATCTAATCAAGATAAGTTTTCTCGAATTCCGCAAGCTAGATATAATATAAGCAAAGCGAGCTCATTAGTGCTATTGATTGCACAGCCTCGTCATAATTGCGGAGGCAAAGTTTAGTGAGAATAACTTCACCACTACATAAAATATTGCTCCAAGAGGCTTTACTATATAACGACAAGTTTATATTTTGTTATTCCCAAATGTGGACTACAACTTAGATGATCCTGCTGAAGACTGCGCCAACATAACTGACTTCTAGCGCTCCTCTCTGTAGATTAAGGTCCTCGATACGTGAATTCTATCAGTGTGATTGGTTAAAAAGCAATGCCTTTACATTCAACTCTTCTTTCTTGAGACTTCACTCATAATAATGTAATCTGATGACATATTTTGAGTCTTTCGTGACGTCCGTTTTAGCACATATACAGTGCAAGACACCGTGCAATGGGCAATGGCAGCATGCAATTGACGAGGCTGTGAAACACCTGTCTTGCATTATGTAAGTGTCACGACAGACCTCATGAAAAGCAAAATAAGTTATCAGATAAGAAGGACAATAACACCGAAGAGTAGAAGGTGAGTAAAATGGAGACGAGAATTTTCTGAGAACTCCGTGGGAGCTTAGGAGCTGAAAAAGTATGAGAAAGCAAAAACGGAAAAATCTATAATATACCTCAACGGCAGAGACAGTAATTTCATGAGTGCTGTTACAGTTTACTTAGTCTCTTGAAAAGCTTGCGGCAGCGAATACATCGGTTAAACGGGTGGGCCAGTATATGCCCGCATAAAAGAACACGCAGTTGGTAAATTTAAAGCCACCGCATATACCTCACTGGCACATACGTCGCAAACCTACCGGGAAAGATTCTAAAGTCCCAGTGATGGGGTTAATGATGTCAGCTCTGAGGATTTGAAGATTTGTTGGAGAAGTGAAACTTTATTACTGGACCCGTTGAAAAGCTGGTGGCAATACTTACATGAAAAGTAAATTATAAACACTTCAGAGTAACACACTCCTTCGAATCGAAATTTAGATTGACATCGACATGTACTTCTACCTTGTACCTAGAATGAAGTGGGAATAACATCCTTAACACAAATATGCTAAAGCAATATTCAAGCAATGTATTTCACGAAAACGCAAAACATATGAAACAATTTTTCTTTGTCGATTAAGCCTTTAACACGAGATGTGAATAACGATTTCTACTCGGCTAACGTTTAGACGTGCTTCGTCTTTCTCGGAGCAGATGGTTCGAGTGAACTTTCACCGTTATCGGTACTCGTTGTAGATCTTCGCTTTAGTCTCGATCAAAATCAGGCTCCTTCAGTGCAACATTGCCTATTGAAGAACCGTATTGAACGACGTTCAAGAAAGCGAAAAAACGAACTGAATGCTAGAAGTACTGGGATCTGCACAGTGAAAAAACATCGTGAACCCATATCGAATGTGATAAAAAGTAGTGACTTAATCATCAGCTGATAGTGATAACACACTTTTTTCATCGAGCCCTCTCCCTGCAAAAATCTGTACCACTAAGGACTTGTACAGAGCGCCATAATATATTATAAGCCGGCTTTCTTTTAAACTCGAAATAACCAATGACTCGCACTACAGGTTTGATCAAGAAAGAAAAGGTGATTGATCCGGTAAGAGAAATTAAAAGAAAATTGGTTTACAGTTAGAAAAATACTTTTTTTGGTATCTTTTGGGTCTTCACGAAAACTATGCAATGATCAGATTGCACGAAGGTCAGCGTGGAGACCGTGGCTCATTTTCAAACACTGATTTTAGATGCTGACAGTTATCATTTTTGTACGTTCGAATTCAAGAGATGGTATGGTGTAACTGCAATGATGACAACACAAAGAATTAATCTCAGCTTCCAACCCTACAACGACAAAGCACTCTCGGCAACAATTCGGTCAAACATTAACAGTGTTGGAGAAACTGTTTTGTATAAAATCCAAAAACTGGAACTTCAAAGATCAGAGAACAAGTCAGAAGACAAATGTTTTCCTATTGGACTTTGTGTAACAACTAATCTCGAATAAATTTTTAATCGGAGTATCGTCTTCTAACCCTCGTGCGTAACTCTTACGAACAATATTAGTTTTCGCTTCTTAGTTATCTTAGAAAAGGTAACGATGAAGGCATCTTGATGGTAAATTTTCTTTTCATTTATGAACTGAATTTGTATTAGGAGTAAAGATTATTTACCGAAGAATAAAGGTGCAGCTAATCTTTGAGGAAGGCAGAACAGTCAAAACGTTATCCATGAACCTTCGAAATACGTGTGAATAACTGCTTGTTAGCTCAAAGTCGATCTTAGAACAATGATACATAAATGATTTTCCATTTTGAATGCATTATGCACTATAACAGAGAACGATGTCATCGTCTGCACAACTAACAGGAATCAAAATGCTTTACAGAAGGAAAGCATGATAAGACAGGAAAATCAAATGATAGTGAATTCAAACGTATGTACATATGACATTGCAAGGACTCAATAATCACACTTAGACTTCTGTCTATACAATCGCCTTTAGTGGTGATATGATGTTATAGATAAAACAAGTGATACAGAGTGATGTGCAAAATTTCCGCATCAGACAGGACTCAAATACGCATGTCACTCTATCCGGGAGCACGTACTCTGACCAGTTGCACTATTGACACCCGTTTTGCTCACCACTCTTTCACCAAGTTTTGTACATCACTCAACTCCACTGTGTATATCCATAACATCAAATCACCGTTAAAGCGGTTAAATGAAAAGAAACCTCACATCACCGCCAGAAGAGGAAATTAAAAAGAATTTTATTTGACCATTCAATACCCAAAACCTGTCAGCGTGACCGGGTCCAATGTCGATGTCGACTACCTGGCCCAAACCGTTGACGGTTGGTTGTTGACAGATAGATGCGTTGTAGCGTAGAAAGAACTGTGAGCAAAACGGGAGTCAGTAGTGCAACGGGTCAGAGCACGCGCTCCCGAATACAGTGAGATGCGGGCTCAATTCCCGCCTGACGCGAAACCAAACTTAGGTAATTAGATTTTCAGACTTGAATAGTATTACCACATTTTTGACAAATTCAGTCTATAGAAATAGCAGCACCATGCTCGCGCACAGGAATAGGCGCTTTCGGGGGCATAAAACGCCATTCCCAAAAATTACTACTTTCCAAAAGTGAGAACATTAGACGAACGTCTAAGAATCACACTCCCCTACGTAGGATACGGCATAAACGATGAGACCGTATTTACTAGATAAAGATAAGAGAAATTCCTTTACTCGGCAAATCCTTATCATCTAGTTGGAGTTTATCAGATAAAACATCACTCCTCTACGTAGGATAAGGCATAAACGATGCGACCGAATTTACTAGATAATGATAAGAGAAATTAATTTACTACGCAAATCCTTATCATCTCATTGGAGTTTACCAGATAACATATCACTCCCCTAAGCGGGATACGGTATGACCGATACGACCGAAGTCACTAGATAATGATAAGAGAAATTCCTTTACTCCGCAAATCCTTATCATCTAGTTGGAGTTTATCAGATAACATATCACTCCCCTACGCAGGATACGGCATAAAGGATACGACCGGTTTTACTAGATAATGACAAATAGATAACGATGATACAACGAATTCCTTCTCGCTGCAGCTAGCTATTTACTAGTCGGAATTTATCTGATAACACATCACTCTCCTATGTAGGATACGGCATAAACGAAACGACCGAAGTTACTAGATAATGATAAGAGAAATTCCTTTACCACACAAATCCCTATCATCTAGTTGGAGTTTATCAGATAATATATCACTCCCCTACGTAGTACACGGCATAAACGATACGATCGAATTTACCAAATAATGATAAGGGAAATTCCTTCATTCCGCAAATCTTTATCATCTCGTTGGAGTTTATCAGATAACATATCACTTCCCTACGTAGGATACGGCATAGAGGATACGACCGAATTCACTAGATAATGATAATAGAAAGGAATTCGAAAGGTCGATGTTAGGAGTATCCCGTATCTTGCAAATGAGAGAAAGGGTCTGTAGTTCCGATCTACGTCAACGATCGAAAATCAGAGACGCAGTTCTACACGCCAGGATATCGAAAATAAGGTGGGCCGGACACGTGATGCGCTTCAACGACAACCGATGGACGAGAGCCGTTACCGACTGGATTCCTCGGGATGTCAAGCGCTCTACAGGAAGACCACCGACCCGTTGGTCCGATTTCTTCATGAAAGCGATGGAAGAAAGATATGATGCTCAACGAATCCCTAGAGCGAGGACGACCCACTGGGCTACGCTGGCACGCGATAGGGAAAAATGGAAGAGTTGCTGGGACCCGCTCGAGTCACTCGACGATCAACGGGACGACAGGTGATACAGGTGATATGAGAAATTCCTTCATTCCGCAAATCAATATCATCTAGTTGGAGTTTGTCAGATAACATATCACTTCCCTAAATGGGATACGGCATAAACGATACGACCGAATTTACTAGATAGTGACACAAGGAATTCTTTTTCGTTGCAGTTAGATACCATTAGTCGGAGTTTATCAGATAACATATCACTCCGCTAAGCAAGATACGGTATGACCGATACGACCGAAGTTACTGGATAATGGTAACAAAAATTCCTTCACTCCACAAATCCTTATCATCTAGTTGGAGTATATCAGATAACATATCACTCCCCTAGCCAGGATCCGGAAAAAACGATACGACCGAATTTACTAGATAATGATAAGACAAATTCCTTCACTCGGCATATACTTAGCACCTAGTCGGAATTTATCTGAAAACATATCACTCGCCTCCGTAGGATACGACATAAACGATATGACCGAATTTACTAGATAGTGATAAGAGAAATTCCTTCATTCCGCAAATCCCTATCATCTAGCTGGAGTTTATCAGATAACATATAACCTCCTTACGTAGGATACGGCATAAACGATACGACCGAATTTACTAGTTAATGATAGTACAAATTCCTTCATTCAGCCAATCCCTATCATCTAGTTGGATTTTATCAGATAACATATCACTTCCCTAAATGGGATACGGCATAAACGATACGACCGAATTTACTAGATAATGATAAGACAAATTCCTTTACTCGGCATATACTTAGCACCTAGTCGGAATTTATCTGAAAACATATCACTCGCCTCCGTAGGATACGGCATAAACGATACGACCGAATTTACTAGATAGTGATAAGAGAAATTCCTTCATTCCGAAAATCCCTATCATCTAGTCGAGTTTATCAGATAACATATCACTTCCTTACGTAGGATACGGCATAAACGATACGACCGAATTTACTAGAAAATCATAAGAGAAATTCCTTCATTCCGCAAATCCCTATCATCTAGTTGGATTTTATCAGATAACATATCACTCACCTACAAAGGATACCGCATAAACGATACGACCGAATTTACTAGAAAATCATAAGAGAAATTCCTTCATTCCGCAAATCCCTATCATCTAGTTGGATTTTATCAGATAACATATCACTCACCTACAAAGGATACCGCATAAACGATACGACCGAATTTACTAGAAAATCATAAGAGAAATTCCTTCATTCCGCAAATCCTTATCATCTATTTGGAGTTTATCAGATAACATATCACTTCCTTACGTAGGATACGGCATAAACGATACAACCGAATTTACTAGAAAATCATAAGAGAAATTCCTTCATTCCGCAAATCCCTATCATCTAGTTGGATTTTATCAGATAACATATCACTCACCTACAAAGGATACCGCATAAACGATACGACCGAATTTACTAGGTAATGATAAGACAAATTCCTTTACTCGGCATATACTTAGAACCTAGTCGGAATTTATCTGAGAACATATCACTCGCCTCCGTAGGATACGGCATAAACGATACGACCGAATTTACTAGATAGTGATAAGAGAAATTCCTTCATTCCGAAAATCCCTACCATCTAGTTGGAGTTTATCAGATAACATGTCACTCCCCCACGAAGGACACGGCATAAACGATACGACTGAACCTACTAGATAGTGATTAGAGATTCTTTCATACCGCAGATCCTTATCATCTAGTTGGAGTTTATAAGATGACATATCACTCCCTTAAGCAGGATAGGGCGTAAACGATACGACCGAATTTCCTAAATAATGATAAGAGAAATTTTTTACTCCGCAAATCCTTATCATCTAGTTGGATTTTATCAGATAACATATCACTCCCCTACGTAGTATACGGAATAAACGATACGATCGAATTCACTAGATAATGGTATGAGAAATTCCTTCACTCCACAAATCCCTATCATCTAGTTGGGTTTATCAGATAACATATCACTCTCCTGCGTAGGATACGGCATAAACGATGCGACCGAATTTACTAGATAATGATAAGAGAAATCCCTTCATTCCGCAAATCCCTATCATTTAGTTGGAGTTCATCAGATAAAATATCACTCCCCAACATAGGATACCGCATAAACGATGCGACCGAATTTGCTAAATTAAGAAAAATTCCTTTACTCCGCATATCCTTATCATCTAGTCGGAGTTTATCAGATAACATATCACTTCACTACGTAGGATACTTCATAAACGATACGACCGAATTTACTAGATAATGATAAGAGAACTTCCGTCATTCCGCAAATCCCTACCATCATGTTGGAGTTTACCAGATAACATATCACTTCCCTACGTAGGAAACGGCATAAACGATACGATCGAATCTACTACATAATGATACAAGGGATTCATTCTCGCTGCAGTTAGCTATCATCAAGTCGGAATTCATCTGATAACATATCACTCTCCTACGTAGGATACGGTATAAACGATACGACCGAATTTACTAGATAATGGTGAGAGAAATTCCTTCACTCGGCGAATCCCTATCATCTAGTTGGAGTTTGTGAGATAACATATCACTCCCCTAGGCAGGATACGGCATAAACGATACGATCGAATTTACTAGATAATGATACAAGGGATTCATTCTCGCTGCAGTTAGCTATCATCAAGTCGGAATTCATCTGATAACATATCACTCTCCTACGTAGGATACGGTATAAACGATACGACCGAATTTACAAATAATGATAAGAGGAATTCCTTCATTCCGCAAATCGCTATCGTCTAGTTGGAGTTTATCATATAACATATCACTCCCCTAGGCAGGATACGGCATAAACGATACGACCGAATCTACTAGGGAATGATACAACGAATTCCTTCTCGCTGCAGTTAGCTATCATCTAGTTAGAGTTTATCAGACAACATATCACTACCCTAAGTAGGATACGGTGTAAATGATACGACCGAATTTACTAAATAATGAAAAGAGAAATTCCATTACTCCGCATATCCTAATCACCTAGTTGGAGTTCATCAGATAACATATCACTCTCCTAAGCAGGATACGGCATAAACGATACGACCGAATTTACTAGATAATGATAAAAGAAATTCCCTCATTTCGCATATCGCTATCATCTAGTTGGAGTTTATCAGATAACATATCAGTCCCCTTTGCGGGATACTGTATGACCGATGCGACCGAAGTTACTAGATAATGATAAGAGAAATCAAGATAAGAGATATGATAAGAGAATTCCTTCATTCCGCAAATCCCATAATAGAAATCTCACGAAGCGACTGACTTCACGACGAAATGGATGATCATGATGGCTACTGGCTGGAGTGTAAATGATTCAGTTGAAGAGAACTTGACGGCTTCATCACACGTTTGACTCTCCTCGGAAGTGTTTCACTGAAAGCGAATTCAAAATATTATATAGCCAATAGAAAAACATTGGAACGTCAATCCTACGTGTTATTTTCTTCATCGCTCAAGCCCTTTCCTGTGCTGATTTCTTATTGTAATTGTAATAGGAGCCGCCATCTTCCCAGTCATAAGGTGGCTCTTGTGAAGAACCAAGGCGAACACGATCTAACTATTTACTGGATAAGTACCAAAACATAATCTCAGAAGCGGCATGTCAATGGCCCTTTATCTGCACATTCGGAGGGCTCTATCCCTTTTTTTTGAAGGAAGTGAACTGCATTCCTAGAGAATCCCTCAGCTAACTCCACAGTCATGCAAAGAGAATTATGCTAAAGCACATTATTCATGGCGATAGAGGCTAAATTCGAATCATCTCAGCATACCCTTGTTTTGACTGTTTTTATGAACTTTGCTTGAAACAGTATATTATCTGATGACATAATTTGAACCTTTCATGAGTTCTATAGGCTTATACAGTGCAAGACACGTGTTCAGGCATTATAGCATCGTCAGTTGCACGGTACCTTTCGGTTCAATTAGTTCCGCAAGAAGATATCCCCTGCATAGGGAAAATGACTGAGCGGATCTGAACCGTGCAAGCGACGACGCTGTAATACCGGGACACGCTTCACGCATCATATAAGTGCCATAATAGAATTCATGAAAAGTTCTGAATATGTTACTTTACAAATTTCATAATTCTTCAGAGTCTATTACAAAATTGCTGCTGACTTATTTTGATTTAACCCCTGTAATAACACAAGAGTGGGAAAAGCTGACAAATATGTTAGCGTATCACGATCCACAACCAAATGTATAGCAGTTAAGTACTTTCTCAGGTAAAGTGCTGTTATCTCCTACAAGAATAATGGTAGAGCTTGCGAGGCACAGTGGTTGAAGGCAATCTGCATAGATACGTGGTCATCGGTCCGTTTGTTTCTACGGCCTGACTATCCAAGCCTTCCGCCCCTCTCAGGTCCGTAACTGGTGGCAGCCTTGTCGAGGAGGATAAAACACCAGTCTTAGTATACAGCTGGGCCTCAGCATGTCACTGTGTAGGTTGAACCTGAGTCCAGTTTTCTCTACAGTGTGAAAAATAGGTCGAATTCTCTGTGTATTTTGTAAAGATAACAACGAAAACGATCCGATTCGAACGACAGCGAAGGTAAAGACCGTAACAAGGACAAGCAATTGAGTACAATAGACGGGAATCATCGATTTAAGAAGATGAAGACGTCGAAACGTTCACCAAAGAAGAAATATTCAAATAAACCTCTAGTAGCCAAAAGAAAGAATACGTTTTACTTTGAGAGCACAATTTGCACTTGGTTAGGATACAAGGATGGCACATTTGGAGAATTTTAGTAGCTATTTGATAGCTTAATAACGGGAATTTCAAACTCGACTTGGTATTTGAGATCTTCAAAGAGAGAAGAAACATTACGCTTCTCACAGGGAGATATTGATTTGAAAGCATACAGTGGCATAGAGAGAATCGTATTAGAACAAGACACCAAAACAAGAAAAATCGGAAATTTCTTTCGAAAATGATGAAACATCAAGTAAAAGGCGTGAATAATACTCCTCTTCGCGCTACACACAAAGAGTATGACTGCGGAGTCAAAAAAAGCGCGATTTTCGTTATCTGTTAAAAATCTTTCCTCCGTTTCAAGAAACTTTCAGAAATTCTTGTACTCCAACTGTGAAAGAGACCTATTATCATGAAGTGGTAGTTCGAAAAACCAATATTTTACGCTGTAGTTTCGACTTGTGCTAAGCAATATGCTGGGTTCACCCGCAATAGAATGAAAAGAATTCCATAATTTCTACTGGAGCTTGTGTGCCTGGCGCGGCGTAAAAGAATAATGATGTATCCTGCAATTTCTTCACACAAACACATCTAGCTTGATAGACTACCTACAAAAGGTTCTCAACAACAGGACAATCGTGAGGGAGCTGGTCATGTAGGGAATGTTTTCAACATCGGAAACCGTGCAATATTAGGAAAAAATGTAAAAAAAAAGTAAGTGAACTAGCCTTAGTTTCCCCTGATGAGCAGCTCCGATATGCTAATGGCAATACATATTGAATTCATTCACGCAGTGAATAATAGATTACCGCAAGTCAGCTGACAAAATCCTCCGACACTGCAGTGACCGGTAGCCCAGCTTGTGGCTAGTAGAATGAGTTATACCTCCTCTCTCGACTGCTTATATAGAGCTCGTTCAAAACGGTGATATTCTGATGATTACATGACATGTTCTGAGCTGTTCATGAGGTGTGATAATTCTATCAGACCTCACAAACAGTCCGAAACATGTTATGTGAATATCAGATTACTATTTTTATCCAGGTCTACAAAAGCAGTAGGAAAAAGAGGTATGACTCAGGATGCTTTAGCATTATATTTCCGACTAGTCACGGAAGAACTGTCACTAAGTCAAAAGATTGTCTTAGCTGAACGGACTATTCAATTTCTTCGTCGCTGTGCTAGACATCAAGTCGTTTCGAATTTCATCAAACAAAAATGACTTCACGAATTACGCGGCGACCAAAGCACAGTCAGTGAATACTGATATACATTTATAATGAAATTGACACCGCGCAACTGCTTATCAGTAGAAACTTATAATACATTTCATTTATGTCAAGGTTAATCGGTAGTCAGTCTAAGAAATTAAGTTATGGATAGTTGAAACATGCACTCTTAAATAATAAATAATGTGGAACACCGCTATCGCAACAGCAGAAAACATACCTGCCCTCAAGCGCTTCGACCTTCTCTAAAAATCCTTCTGTTAAGAGATTTCAATAGTCAGGTGATACTGCACGAAATTTCATTTTCTGTTATCCATCCTCACAATATCTGCGAACGCAGAATATTGAAAGAGGCGCTCTTGAAAGATACATACTACAGAAGGTTAGACCAACAAAATGTTCGACAACATCATCATTTAGACAACACAATTTTGTGGCCTTCGCCGTGAAGAGCCAATGAAAAAAATTCAAGTCGGCAAAACAATACCATACTTTACTCAATTTTCATTTTGAATTTGATTAACCAGACAGTGCCGCGGCACTTACTTCAGTGTCAGCAACAGATGTAATCGGCTCCACGAACACTCGAGCGTCAACATGAATTCGCATGGGCTACAAGCAAGAAACTCATACTTGAAGTGGTAATCACTGCAGAGATCCGACAAAATAAAATCTCAAAGAGGAAAGAAAAGAAGTTATGGCTGATGCTGCGATGCTTGATGAAGCATTTCCTAAACTCTCTAAGGTTGCGCATGATTACGACCTATATGATCGCACTCTGATGAAACACTTACGGCTTCTACAAAGGCCAGTGAAAAAGTCATCCTCAATTACTAATCGGATCTCCTTAACAGGCGCGTCCTCTCACCGCTCCATAACAAAAAGAGGATATGTGATGATATATGTTGAGCCTTTCACGAAGTCTGTTATGGCACTTATTTGGCACAAGAGACGTGTTTCGCTATTATAGCCTCGTCAGACAGTGCCTTTCAGTTCATTCAGTTCCTTGCGGTAAGATATATGTTATCAGATTATGTTGTTTTGAGCGAGCTCTCAAAAACAGTCGAAAAAAGGGGATAGATTGGTCGTTCCACTGTTGTCCCCCTCCATAGTCCTTCACGCTATCTCGTCGATAAGGAATAAGACAACACTTGACTTTTGATTGGATAGGACTAAAACACCTGAAGAATCTCTCGCCAATTCTCATCAACATATTGTCTCGGTTTTTAGGTCGCTGATTGTCAGATTACAAGGCTCCCAAAAATGCTAACAGCACTGTCGTAATAATGGATGGCCAAAAGTAAGTAGTAACAAAAGTAAATAAAAGATGTGCTGAAGCGTGGGAAGGCCTTTTCCCAGGGGCAAAACGGCGTCGTTAGTGCAACGGATTAGGGCACGCGCCCCGGATAGGTTGAAATGCGGGTTTGAGTGTGACCTGACGCCACAGTATTGTACATCACTCAGCATCATGTAGGATATTTGTATCATCATACCATCGTTGTAAAGCGGTTGACCAAAGAATTCTTGTAGATCTCGGAATACAAGATAATTACCTTATTTCCATTGCAGCCCGTGATAAAACAAAGTGCCTATCGCAAGCGCGGCGCGAGGGAGGCAAAACAGGGCATGTTGTTGTCAAAGCGTTAATAACAAAAATCTCGTGCCATATGCGAAATACGCTAAGCGACCGATGCACTGCCATTCACATGCCTTAGTCGATGAGAGATGTGCCGAGTGCAAAATCTAATCTTCTTACTTTTACAGCTACAGCGCATTGAGAGGAACATTTCAAAATTAAGGTACAACTCTAAATCTCTTGAGATTGGAGCTATTGATGGACTTCTTAGACTGAAAAAGCCTGTTTGCTGTTGCGTTAAACGTGTTGCCCTCAAAGGGTTGAAAATGTGTGCCGAAAAGGGAAAAGTGCCAGTTATATTGAATATCTTAACTCGACTCTCAATGTAATAATCAGGTTCGGAGAAAGTGTTAAATAATGCAAGGAAACTGACTAACGAGATGGTTTGGTACAAAAGTGTTCATAAAAATAAGCTTATAAAGAAATAACAATTAAGCTGACGCCAGAACCGCCGACGAACCCAAGCCGCCTTTGGAGAAAATCTTATTAATCATTTAGAAGCGGCAGGATGGTAGAGCAGAGTGTAACACAGGATTTCAGACTGTATGCCGTGTATATTTCCGTGCCGATTCAATGACTCTTCCACAAGCCTTTCGCTCGTTACCGACTCATTGAACCACGTCAGTTTCCAGATATCAACCGCTTGGGAATCGTTCGGGTCACATAGAGCCAAAAGTCATTATGTGCGCCTAAATTCTCTACGGCGCTCACACATGAAACGGAAATGTACGAGATCATTTGGTAAGTCTGGGTTTTAGAAAGACATTACCACTATTTGATGATGAAATCACCAAGGAGATTCGCTTGCACGTTGTTACGGCCTTTTTGGTATAAAGAACGCCCACGTGTCAAGAAATCAACTATCTTCTAGCAAGAAAAACTACATTTTCCTAAAAATGAACACATTTTCAAATGATCTATAGATTGTAATTACTATAGCGAATAGCAGCTCAGCGGGGAAGGTCGATGCTCTAAACTGTGGTGACTCGGATGTCGCATGTTCGGTTCAGTCAATGATGTGTTCGGTGTAGATGTGTGGAGTAAAGTGCCTGCCACGCGGACTATATATATTTATTCTGAGAGAAAACAATCTGAAATAAACAATAATTACATAATAATACATAAAATATTGCAAATAACGATTCAGCAGTAGATTACGTAAAGAAGCAATCGATCGATAAACTGTTATAATCCGATCGATCATAAGTGAACTCCACATAGGTGATTTGTTAACACGTCATAAACGCGTGAGGATGAACAGCGAGATTCCAATAAACAATTCACGATAAGTATTGATATTAGGTAAAGTGTTTGCAAACATCGACTAGGACACGGGGGCTTGGGGTGTTACCATGGTCGCCTCGGAAGACGAGACCTCGGGGTGGCATGCAGGGTTGATGGCGCGTGCATATTATAGAAGTCATGACTGTATCAATATGGTATAGTCAAGATCCTGATACCTATGCCGCGGGGTGTCTTGGCCCATGACCTTACTATACAGCTCAGCTCCATGGCACGAGTTTGCAGATGCAAATGTTAGTGAAGCATCTAGTGATCGATAATGATGAAAAAAGCTCGTCCTTACTACGTTCACTGCGTTGTGGATCTGACTAGTTAGCAAAACCATGTTCTGTATACTGTGCTGGTGAAAAGACTGCCCAGCTTTCTCAAAAAAGTCCATTATTCCTTGCAAACTGAATGGAATGCAGTCGTATGGTGTGAAACGTCATCGTGTTCATCTACTTTCCTTTTCACTCAGCAGAGAATTTTCATCAGACATTAGGAATCATTTTACAGCTTGAAAATCGGAAAACTTAGTATCGAGCTAAATTTGTGAGGAGACCTGCATACTAAGCATGTCAACAAAACATGATGGCTTTTTGCTTAAGAGCGTATGCGACGCACAGGAAGTCATGATTCGAATTCGCACTCATGGCTCACCAAGCCTTTCATCCCTCAAGGGGTGCTAAATTTATGTCGCATTTGTCTGAAAGCATAAGCAGCACTGGCTCAATGTATCAGTGGGCCACCGTGAGTTACTGTAAAGGCCAAATTTACATTCAGTCATCTCAAACGAAGCTAAAAAATTGAAGAGAATGCATGGCGCATAACTCAGGATTGATCAACGCCGAGAGCTTTTTCCAACTCGTATGAACGCATTCAAAAATCGTGTTCTTTAGTCTTTTCCGACGTTGCAGTAATCATTTAAAAGCTTGGGTCTTGAGAATCCAAACTTTTGATTTTGAGGAGTATTGAAGAATAATTCTGTAAGAAAAAAAGCGTCTTTTCCATCCAATATTTTTCTGATCGCCATAAATAGATTATCATTGGATAGACTTAATTAAGCGTGTTTTTAGTGGGAAGAACGCTTAGTTAATCAGATCAGCCCTCTCATTTGTTATGAAAGCTTTGACCGAGTACAGATGGTTCTATTGAACTTATTTGGAGAGGCTGGAACTGCACGAAGGTGAATTGGACGCCTTAGGGTCAGTCAACTAAAGAAATGCTCAGAACACCGGAATTGGTGCTTATATCCAGGTACAGATGCAGCTTGATATATGATCTTTAGTAAGAAATATATGGGATAATAAAAATACTTATATTAATAGGATTGGACACAGTATGTTCTGTAATCCTATGAAGACCCAAACTTCCGATATACACTGATGATGAAAATTTCAAAGATAAGATCATCGACGTCGTGACATCGCACGCAACGCTGTTTCAGGCCAACTGTCCCTTGTCCAGTAATGTAGAGTGATGTGCAAAACCTTCGCGTCAGGCGGGACTAGAAACCGCATCTCACTTTTTCTGGTAGCGCGTGCTCGATCTTTTGCGCTACTGACGCCTAATTTACACGTCACTCTTTCTGCGCTACAGCGCATCTATCTGTCAGCCGCCAGCCGTCAACGGCCTGGCCCGGTAAATGAATATCTGCCAGCGTGACTGGGTCCAATGTCAACACCGGCTAAGCGAGCCAGGCCGTTGACGGTTGGCAGCTGATAGATAGATGCGCTGTAGTGTAGAAAGTGTTGTGCAAAATGAGCGTTCGTCGTGTAAAGGATAGAGCACGCGCTCCCGGTAAGAGTGAGGTGCGGGTTCTAGTCCCGCTGACGCAAAAGTTTTGCACATCACTCTACCATTTGAATCTTAATATCCATTGTCATGTAACTTACCACCACAATGATGACTCTGCGCCACGTGTAATCACACTGTACCAAGATTGAGGGATTTAAGTCGTGATATTTGATCGGAAACACAAAATGGTGATAAAATTCATTATTTGACGGCATTTTATCGATTATTTAGAATATGAAGGCTAATCGTAGCAATGAATATCCGTGAATTGATCTTTGTAGAAAATGAATGATAAACATGAGTGAAATGTGGATAGACTCAAATAAGAAAGCATAAAATCGTTCCACGCGAAATTGTTCCATAAAAGTGCAAAATCTGATTTTCTCGCAGGCATTTAGGTTTCCCATTGAAAAATATAGCGCTCAAGAAAAAGTCTGCAGTATTTCCAGGTTGCAGCAATGGAACAATACTCGTGTCAGAGTCTAAGTGGATATATCTCACAAGTAGCATTCGAGCCAGTATGTCATGTGGTCTGTTATATAGGCTGACTTACAGAGTCCAATACGTGTTTCGACCTTGACAGTCTCATCAGTTGGTTGGCTCTGCAAATCAGCCTTATAAAAGACCACATGACATGTTGGCTAAATACTACTTAGAAGATATATCCACTTGAACTCTGACACGAGTATTGTTGCATCGCTGCAGCCTGGAATTACTGCCAACGCTTTTTTCTAAATGCTAATTTTTTAATTGCAAAACCTGGAAGCTTGCGAGAAAATCACATTTCGCACTTTTATGAAACAAATTCATGCTTTCTTATTTAAGTTTATTCGCATTTCACTCATGTTTATCATTCATTTTCTACATTAAGAACAATTTATCTCTATTTATTGCTACGAATAACCTTCAAATTCTAAATAATCAATAAAATATTGTCAAGTAATGAATTACATCACCAGTTTCTACTTTCGAGCCAAATATTACGACTTAATTCTCTCAATCTTGGTACAGTCTCATTACTTATAGCGCGGAGTCATCACTGTGGTGTTATGTTACAGAACAACGGATAGTTTGCACGAAATAGTGTTGCATGGTGCATGCAATGTCACGACGTCGATAATCTTATCATGGAAATTTATTATCATGTATTTTGGAAGTTTGTGTCTTTTAGAAATGCAGAACATATTTTGTCTAATCCTTCTATTGCTAAAAGTATTTTTATTATCCCGTGTATTTCCTTCTGAACATCATATATCAAGGCTGCATTTGTACCTGGATATAAGCACCAATTCAGGTGTTCTAAGCATTTCTTTAGTTGACTGACCTAAGGTGATCTACTCTACTTCGTGCAGTTCCAATCTCTCCAAATAAGTTCAATAGAGCCATCTGATTCGGTTGAAGCTTTCATAACTGATGATGGGCCTAACCTGATTGACTAAGCGTTCTTTCCACTAAAAATAGCTTAGATAAGTCTCTCCAATAATAATCTATTTATGAAGATCAGATGGATCTTGGATGGGAAAGACGCTTCCTTTCTTACAGAGGTATTCGTCAATACTTCCGAAAAATTGAAGGTTGAATCCTCGAGACTTAAGCTTTTAGATGATTGCTAGAACGTCGGAAAAGAATAAAAAATGCGCTCTTTGAATATGGGTGCGGATAGGTGATAAATACCCATTTCTGTAACCTAATGGTAATATGTAGTAAGGGTTGGAAATGCTTAACTATCCCAAGAATGTGACCGTCGCGTTGAAAAACAGTGGTTTTCAAAGAAAAATCAGCGATGTCTTCACTATAACTACGTTCATAGGAGTTGGAAAAAAATCTCGACGTTGATCAATCCTGAGTCATGCGCCATGCATTCTCTTCAATTTTTCGGCTTCGTTTGAGATGATTGAATGTAAATCTGGCCTTTACAATAACTCGCGGTGGATCACTGATATATTGAGCCAGTGCTGCTTATGCTTTCAGACAAATATGGCATAAATTTAGCACCACCGGAGGGATCGAAGGCCTGGTAAGCCGTGCATGCGAGCGCCAAGAGTACCCATTATTTTATCCATTGAGTTGTTAGAGATTGTTTTGTGCTGGATAGATTTGCAATCTACGTTTATTGAGATTCTAATAAAGTAGTGAGCTGTCCTACTCACTGGGTTGTGAGCAGCGTGATTTTTCGCTATGAAAAGCCGAAACCGTCAAAACGTAACCTGTTTGAGTAAACCATATTATATTAAAATCGAGTTCTGGCTTATAAAGAAGTGTGAGTTTCTGAAATGTTTTTGAATTAGTGTTAAAAATGTAGAAATAAACGGAAGAAATGAGTACCTCTTCATAACGCAGGATAACCACAAATATCTCATCGATATTCTGACTTGAACAAGGCGCACTTCTCGACATTCTAAGTGTTTGTGCGACTGTTTTTCAGTAATGACTGGAGGACCATAGAATAACGAACTGGTGAGATTAAGCTGTTTAATATGTGACTATGTGACTAAACATTAAGATTGCATCTGCTTTGTTCATAGAAGTTCAGCTCTAATCTTCTAGGCTCTGGAGACCGCGTTACCATCAAAATCGTAAATATACAGAAAGAATAAATCTCCAATTTTGCTGCACATCCATCCTATTTTATTCAAAATCACTTATATTTGTATCCCACTTTCCTTCGTTTTTGACGTCAATAACCCTAGTCATCTTCATAAAACCGCAGAGATGCCGGGATGCTAGGCAAACTCGGAGCCCTAATTGGGCTACGAACTCGTGATTACTCCCTACGAGGGCACTAGGGCACTTGTGTTATTTTCTGTACCAACCCGTGCCCTCGCTCTGTCTCTCTCGCGGTAACATCAAACTCCCATTCTAATCATCAGTCAACCAGCAAAGGAAATCTAAGCACTCATGTAGTTGCATTTCAAATTGTAAGCTGGCATGACGATGAATCAGCAACAAATAGAAGTTGAATGGTGCGATTTAAATTACAGCTTCAGCTGCATTTCTTTCAGTAACGACTTGTGCAGCGCAAATCACTTCCGTTGAAGAGTGATTAGCGATAACACTAATAGGATCAAGAATTCATTGAGAAGGCAAAGCAGGAGCATACGTTGATGTTGTGGATAACACATGGAAAGCCGGATAGAATATTCGCGGATTCAAATCTCACCTAAAGTATCAAGTTTTGTTCATATTCCAGCACTTTAAGCGCAAATATATGGTCAGGATTCTATAACAAATTCATCTGTCTATGGAAAGACTCAATTAGTATGATCACTTGTATCATCGTTATTTCGTTAGTATTGCCATTGAACCCTTTAATCTCTCCTTTCGCACGCAAGAGTTGATTGCCCACTGGGTTATGCCGTGAGAAAAGCTCCCCTGAGAACTTTTGAAATTTTCGGCCCTCCGATGATTTTCCATGACTCTGAATAGTTTGCCCTTAACAGCATTTGAATCTCTTGGTAGCAATGAGAAAATTCATCAAGAATTTCCTTTTGTGAAATTTGGGAAAAAGGTTTGAGATCATGCTAAATGTTTCCTTATTGTTTTTGAATCTGCTAAATTTCTCATGACCTGTGGAATAAAAAATAAATTCTATACAACAGAGAATTCCAAGCAGGTCTGCATCTTGTATGAACAGTTTGTTGTCGGTCAGTACGTTATAATCGACGATCACAACGAATCTAATTTTTTAATAAAATTACACCATCTAACATTGAATGTGCGTCTTCATAAACGTCATTTGATAAGGATCATCTTGCTTCAAGTGATGATTTCTAGACAACTCGTTAACCTCTTTCTTATAGCAGAACTTATCAACTTCAATCTGAACCTTTTCAGTCATCTCATTCGATGGTTCTCATCGTTTATTAAGTGGTAATCATTTTTTGGAGTTTTCCATGATTTCTTTCGCATCTAGACACTTTTGTAAATTTAGTTGTTATTTATATAAAGAAATGAAATGATGTGAATTATAATCGCAATCATGAACAATGGCATGCAGCAATATGGTGCGAGGTTGTATTATTCCCTCCAAAAAAAAAGGTTGCTGATCATAGAAATTGCTGTCACTGTTGAGCTGCTTATACTCCCTGAATTCTTCCGTAGATGCTAATTTAGGGAGCGGAAGAGACGATGATCCAATTGACCAATATCAGGGCTATACGGCGGATGTGGCACCGTGGTCAGACCAGCCTCTCGAAATTGTGGCAAGTCGATTTTGCGATGTGAAACCGAACGTTATCCTAAGACAGGGAGACAGTTAATCGTTTTGCACGGTTCTCCCGCACTACTGCGGCCACCCTGCGGAGTTGTTCCCTCTAGACGGAGGCAATAAATGTCTGCTTATTTTTTGAGTAATTCTTGAGACCGACGTCTGCCAATCCCAAAAAAATCGAAAGCATAATCCTTCTAGCATGGAACTTGGCTTTGGATGAGCAGATGAGTCCTTGCTGAGGAGCAGCCAGCAACACTGGAGCGTGACGACTCCTTAATAGATCCAACGCTCATTTTCAGTGATGAATGACTTGGAAAAGTCCTGCGTACGACCGCAGCAGAAGATTTTCGCAAATGGTCGCGGAAGCAGCGCTGTGGTGGTCGCTCATGTGCATGAGGCATGAGTCCATTGAGAGATCACATTAGGGAAGAATAAATCACCTATATGGGAGCGATGATGCTACGGCCGCATTCAAGTGTCTATTCAAACACCAAAACATTTCCCAACATATTACTGCTTTTGGTAATGACCCGATTTGAGACAGAAGGAAAGTAAAAAAGCTTTAGTGCGAAAAAAGTTATAAGACAATTCAGTTTGAGAGATGTCATCGTTCTTATTGAACAGGAACTGGTAACGTACGCGAGGCTCCCGTTGAGATTCTAAACTGCCACCATCTACGAGTGCAGAGGACCGATACTAAACCGGCAATATGCCGTATTGGAAAATCTGAAAAAGCTCAGAATGCTCAACGGCCGATGACAAATCTATTTATGAGATGAACTGAATGAAATTCTTGATTTCCGCACTTACACGGCGGATACAAGTTCCACAAAAACCGTAGACACTGACACTTAATGTGAAGGTCGTCTGCAGTTTCATCCTGAATTTGATGAATTTGAATCTACATCACCTTTCAGTACATTTCGCATCCAAGTCTCCAGTCAACATATTCATCCTATGCACTTGATTTTACCATGATCTTAACTCAATTTTTCAATTAGTGCTGAAATTTTTCGTTAATAGGAAGATATTATGATGAAAGGTGTTTCAAGCGATCGTTGTGAATTACGCATATCCTTCGAAATGCAAATGTGCTCAAAATTCATCTACTAGTCAATGATAGCCAAATGTTCTTTATTTTATATCACAGACTCGGCCACCGCTCATACACGCGTAAAGTTTGAGTTTTGAAGAGCCGAGAAATAGAGTCGTAGGCGATGTGTCCTGAAATCAAACTAAGTATAACTACCAAAAGTAGGCAAGCGATTGAATATTTTAACGTCCATGAGAGATAACGTCCAGTTAAAGAATGCTGTTAAGAAAATTCTTCTTGATTGAACACTTTGTGAACGAAAAGTAGGGGTAAAATTTTGAACTTCGATCAAGCTTGACGTTTCACAATCAACACAGGCATTTCGGTGTTTTTCTTCTTGTGGAAAATTAACCGCTTCGACTCCTGTTGTAGTTTTCTGGAAGGACAAATATCAAATTTTCTTTTTTTTGGTGTGCTTATTTTTCTTTTCCCAGTTCGATTTTCTTAAGAGAGACTTTTTGGTAGAAAAGAGAATGCGGCAAAATTTTGCCTGAATGATAAGATTCTTCCAAGCAACAAGCTTGTTTACAAAGAAGTATGGTAACCTCACAGCGCTGGTATATCAAATATTAATTACACATGCAGCGGCTGTTCCAGTAGCTGGAAATAAAACTCCCCCAAGCGAGAAATTCTCCGGCAGCGGATAGCTCCACCTAAAATACCGCTGTCTGTATTGCTTGAAAAAAAGGATAAAATCAATTATTTTCCAGGGTCAATCTTGTTTCCTCCTTCCAGCTTCGAAAGTGTTTTTGTTTACATTTCAGAATAAACAACAGTGAAGGATAACCGCCGACATAGGACAGTATAATAACATAATATTTATTTTACGTCACCCTTGAGGACAGTATGAGAGTATGTACAGTTATTAAGGATAAAACGAATGTTGAAGGTTTGGTGAAAAAGGTTAGAACTGAGCAGGGTTTGAATCACTGTATTTGTATGTACGCACGACTTCCACCCCTGTGATCTTGACAATCACGCTAAAGTGTAACTATCACTTTGAGACAACAAAAATAAGTTCATTTCAGTTTTATTTCGCACCACTATAGACGATTTTTCGCCCGAAGCTCGGAAAGTTTAAATACTCAAATTTTCTGCAGAATTCCAAACATATGCCAAAGTTCAAGATATGCGCTGAGTAGAACGAATCAGCTATTATGCCCAATTCTGTACTAGAAATTCTCATACTACATTGTGCTATGGTCATATCTAAGGAAGCATGCAACCCATCTTCCTACAACTGTCGTTGGAAAAGTCATCGTCTACATGATTGACAGATCGTTATATGAAAATCGAGAAAACTTATCATGATTAGCTGACGCGAGGTTGGTAAATTAGTCTAGTAGTTCGGTTGACGTTTCGGCGACCCGCCTTCTTCAGAGCCTGGGCGTATGTAGTATTAGACTATTTGAATGATTCGAATGGTCTTATTTATATGCTGCCTAGGTGGAGTTAGAAGATCAAACGAAGAAAGGGCGCGAGATCTCGTGTGATGGTGACGCACTCGTCCTTCCGATTCATTTCGGGATTTTGGGCGTTTATCCAAAATGCCTCAAGAGTCTTGCGCGTGGATGTTTTTGATTCCTGCGCTAGGATTGTGACATTCACATCAAAACCGTTGTTGTTGTGTTTTTGTGCCCTATGTAAACTTAAAGGTTTCGTTTCATCTATTTTAGATTTACTATCTAGATGTTCTTTTATGCGGATGAAAAGTGGTCTACCCGTTTCAAAGTGGTCATATAACAATTAATTATGCCGAGGTTTATAGAAAGTCGAACTTTTGGATTGACAGATCACTACAAGGGCAGATTGCTTTCATTTTCAAAGATATTCACTAGAGAACCCGCAACATCATAGATTTAATTATGTTCTATCTTCAATCATTTACAGAGTGACGGGGTATTTATCACTGATGCTTCCTAAACTGAACAAGGTGAGGCCAACATTACAAGAATACCCCAGCTGAATATGTTATCGCTTGGTTTATTAGCAAATGGACGAAAGGTGTCAAGTCAAAAAGAATGTAGCGACATAATTCTGAAACTCTTCCGAAACGTAAATAGTTCTCAAGGCCAATTGCCCATCAACCTCAGCATCCCTGGATAATTCACAGTTTTCCTTTGTGAGCTAAGCAATAAATTGTTGATATACATTTGACAACTAGTGCTTCGATTGTTTTACCTTTTAGAACCCTGATCAGTTAGGTTGTCTACAACCTATTTAGTAATATCATCACTTCCTCCACAGGAAAAAATACCAAACCAAGATTTTAGTTGCATTAAGTAGAATGACTTTTATCTACATTCATAGCGTCTCATGAGTCTTTCACTGAGCTATCGTAGTGGAACCAATTGTGTAGCTCAAAGCTCAAAAGACTGCTAATGCACCTCTCATATCAAACAACAGTCTTACATACTGTGTCATAACACGTATGGTATTAAGGACATCCTCTCTGAAGTTCATGATCAATCTGTGGAATCTATCCAAAATACTTCAAGAATCTTACGCGCCGAAGGTTCATGTTTCTGTACAAGGGTATAGATTTATACTTCAAAACTCTCTCTATTTTGTGGTGCGTGCTATGCGAGCGTGAATATGATACTGTGGTCCAGCTTATTTTTTCAAGACGTAGCAGGTCGATCCAGTAGTATTGAGGTTCTTTCAGGAATGAAGTTGGCACTTTTTGAGCTATCAAATGACTTATAAAAACATTATTAAACTAGGGATAAATGCCACATGGTAGCTGAAGGAATGTTCCTTTCGTAGAAGAGGCATTCTCATTGTAACGTAGGAGATTTTTCAAAACATGGTCCTTGTCTTTACTATAGAACCCTTTATAGCATTCTCTTCTACAACACTCCATCATTTTACACCACATCGCTCATTTTGTAGTGATAGTTATTTTGGAACTGAAAATAAATTGTTATGTCATGTCACTAAATAACTTGTGAAGCTAGAGAAAAACGAGTTCTGCTCCCAAAATGTTAGCTTTTTTTGTAGCTTTTTTTGATAGCAGAAAGTAAAAGAGATATCATTTTATAAAGCAAACCTAGTGGAAGAATAAGCATTTTTTAAGCTATCGATTGACTGCAAAAACGTCGATGAAAAGAAAGAAGCCAAAATATATCACCTGTATCACCTGTCGTACCGTTGATCGTCTAGTGACTCGAGCGGTTACCAGCAACACTTCCATTTTTACCTATCGCGTGCAAGAGTAGCCCAGTGGGTCCTCCTCGCTCTAGGAATTCGCTGAGCATCATATCTTTCTTCTATAGCTTTCGTAAAGAAATCGAAAATATATATAAAGTATATAGCCAGACTATGTCGCAGCGTGAAATATGTTTCCTTACAGAACAATGTGCTTTTCGCGTTGAAACATAGATGATGTTTTGATACATGAGCATTCTCTTAACTGTGAAAGTTTTCTACAGAATTTTCTTCTGCTACATCTTCATTTCATCACGATAATATGTTCTCAGTGCCACAGATTACCGAACAAATTCCCATATTTCCATTGCAGGGCGGGGTAATAAGGACTTCCGCCGCGCCGCGCCGCCGCACACTGAGTGTGCCGTCTGAGCTATAAACAGCTCAGATCGTTGTAAACGTGTTAAATTAGGTAAAGACGGTGAGTGCATGAGCACGAATACAATCAGCCTAACTTTTGTAAAGCACACAACAGCGAATACATTGGCGAATCCATAAGCCATTTCGTACCTTCTTAAAATAACACTTAGCCGACAAGCTTGTTGCTGAAGTAGATACCAACTAGGCTCACATAGGACACAAACAAACGCGGAACGTTTGAAATGACACTTTCCTTTTACAAGAATATAACATCTTGGCGTGTAGGATCGTTGAGACATTCTGGATAAGCCTCATGAATCCAAACATGAACTACAGAAAGGATAACTTGTTATCATGCATAGTTGACACAGCATATATGGCTGCTGTCATTGGGTGAGAAGTGCATAAGACTAAAAAAGATCATTGAGTACGCGGAAAAGTTGTTCTGATTTCACAGCGATTGAAATTCGGCTTTGGTGATCTTTTCAGTCAGAGTATTGAAGGACATTGGCTGACTGAGTTGTATACAACCTATTTGATCATTTGGGCTCCTAATAATAGGCGAAACCTATAAGTCGCTGAAGATTTAGTTTATATTACAGTAACCTCTTTTTTAGCTCTTAAAAACCTAAGAGAACTTTTCTACTTAATCAATTTTTCTCATAAAACA
Organism: Parelaphostrongylus tenuis; assembly: GCA_019055375.1. Classification (NCBI taxonomy): domain Eukaryota; kingdom Metazoa; phylum Nematoda; class Chromadorea; order Rhabditida; family Metastrongylidae; genus Parelaphostrongylus; species Parelaphostrongylus tenuis. The sequence goes on from JAHQIW010004663.1 coordinate 82,851, forward strand.
CAATAAAGCACGAAATGATCACACATTGGTCACCTGAATGACGGATCACTGCAGAGTAATTTCGCCAGTCCTGGGCTGGAGCTCCCTCACAGGTTTGGCAAAAAGACAAAAGTGTAACTGCCCCATTGATGAGATCGCAAGATCGAAACACGAAACACGTTTTATAAGTCAGCCCATTTAATAGACCACTGACATGCGTGGCTCAAAAATATTTATCAGGCATATTGAATTTTGAGCTGTGGTCTCAAGAAAACACTCGAAACGAAAGTTATGCAAAATGTTTTTCGCTTTTACACGTGCTGATCCGTCAATTAATTAGGAACTGAGATTTCTCTTCTGAACCCTTCCCATTCAATAAAAAATATGCAAAACTCTCTCTTTCTTCTATAGCTCAATTAAAAGAGCTTTTGAAAAGTAAACACTAATCTAAATTCATCGATACTTGTGCTGTCAAATGTGTATAAGCACCAAGGAAGGAGTTCTGTCCAGCGAAATATAAGCAAGATAAGGAAAAAAACACGTGGTCGTGTGAAAGGTGATTTTATTATGAATTTCGCAGCGTTATAAAAGTGTGTTTTGAGAAAACGGCTACGATTACTAACACTCCTATGAGAATTTCTTGTTCCGTGAATGAGATCAGTTTTTCATTTGTCGCCGCTATGATTTATATAAATCGAATATAATGCCGAGGCTCACAGATAATCATAAGTGTTCCCAAGACCGACTATCTATTAACCTCGGCATGCTTCAATACAATTATTTCAAGTGTCTTACACATAGTTTTTCGGTATCATAAACCAAGCTGGTAAAAAATCTTTTACTGCCAGCATAACACGTTTTACAATCTATAACTCAAGCACAACCAAAGGTGCGCATATAACGAAATCACAATGAAATTAACAGAGATAACAAGATGAAACCATATTTCTATGCTAATTAACAGAATACAATATTAGAAAATTTCTCGCACCGTTTATATATATCACCTGTATCACCTGTAGTCCCGCAGATCGTCGAGACTCGAGCGGGCACCAACAACACTTCCATTTTCCTTATCGCGTGCAAGAATAGCCCTGGGATCCTCCTCGCTCTAGGGATTCGTTGAGCATTATATCTTTCTTCTAGTCTTTTCGTGAAGAAATCGGACAATCGGGTCGGTGGTCTTCCTGTAGAGCATTTGATATCCCAAGGAATCTAGTCGATAACGACTCTCGTCCACTGGTTGTCGTTGAAAAGCATCACAAATCAAGCCCACCTTATTTTCAGTATCCTGGCATGTAGAACGGCGTCTTTGATCTTTGATCGCTGACGAAGGTCGGAACTTCGGATCTTTTCCCTCATTTGCGAGATACGGGATACTTCTAGCATCGACCTTTCGACTGCGCGTTCAATAACGCCAAGTGATCTTTCATCCTGCTTACGTAGCGACCAGGTTTCTGATACATACGTTAGGGAAAGCACCACTGAATAACACCTCCGCCCATTGTGACTTCTAGGCAACGAATCCGTGGACATCTAATGAGCAACAGTATTCAGATTCTACATTAATTTCCAATTTCCTCCTGAAAAAACCCCATAAAAGCATCATTTTTGCGGCTCTCTCAGGACACATTACATAGCTCGGTAAATGATCAGGCAGCTATTTCATATGAAGATTGTATAAACTACTTGGAAATGGCCAATACTGGTCACTTAGAGATCAGCCGGTGTAGTTAAGGAGGCTGGAAAATGCAGTAGTCACAAGCGTCTGATATCAAAAACTTGTATGGTTTCTGGTTCGATTCCGCCTTCAGCAATTAAATTTCCGAAATCTCTAAAGTGGATAGTTAGTGACAAAATGGAAGTAGTTGTGCTATTTTTGATCCACAATGGCCGGCGACTTCATGTGTTAAACACCTGGAAACGCTTTTTCATACTATCTCAAGGAAAACAATTCGACAACATCGACATTTTTGAAGACAGAGGTGTATGTCAGTTGAACCCATGAGCGAATCCGCAGATCTTCGTGGATAACGGATGTGAGAGAACGAACCGATTAAACGAAGTGCTGCGTGATCGTGTTAATCAAGACCGTACAGATACTGGGTGTCCATAATTTCCGACACTTTTGTTAATTCCATTGTTATTAGCTCGAGGAAAAAATAGTTTAGCACTCGTTGAGATTTCAAAGTTAATGCAGAAATTCACCTTAAAGCAACTACAATTAAGCAATCAATCTTCAAAATAAAGTCCGCCACTAACCACGACCTCCTGTCAAAGATTCCGGATATGCTCAAAATCGTCAATCTTCGAGCTGGGAATCAAAAAAATTCGTCAGATGCCTCTCAAACTTGATCAAATATCTCGAATTAGCGCCCACACAGGAAATGTTCTACTGACCGGAAACGCGGGCCATAGTCAGACGGCGGAACATCTGGACTGTAGGCTGGTTGTGGCAAAACCTCGACTCTTTCCAATCCATCAAGCTTTTCTTTAGTCTTCCTTATGGTGTGAGGTTTGGCACTGTCTTGGCAACACAGCGCGCTTTCGACGAACCAATGTCAGGTACTTTTTCTTCAAAACATCGTTGCCGTGGAAGTTTCTCATGGAAATATTCCTGAGATATTCCCATTTTGCAATAACCGATACTGTGTGAAATAAACATAAATTTGGTTTTAGGCGGGTATTAAAAAACTTCTTCCTCATCCTTGCATTTATTTTAAGAATCAACTAATTAACAATTACAACAGCCATGATATATGATATGCAAGCATTTGCTGGGTGAAGGTTGGATGCGTTCCTTTCAAAAATGATGAGGTTGGTAATCAAAAAAACCGCTCGGTGAGGTCACTTTGAGCTGGTTATGTTCTCATTGCCTTTATCACGTAGAAGCTGCTCTAGTGCGTGGAAGAGATGATAGCCCAATGGAGCAATATCAAGTATATGGTGGAAATGGTTCCTGGTCCTATCCAGTTTCTCCAAATTGAGGTAAGTCGACTTTCCATTGTGAGGTGGCCGCTCGCAGGAATGCATGAGGCGTCCATCGAGACATCACTTTGCAGTAGTCCATTTTATTTAAATGGAGAACGAGTACTACGGCCGAGTCCAAGTGTCTGCTCAAGCTACTAGAACAATCTCCAACATACCAGCCTTTTGGCGAGAACCCGATTTGAAAAGAAAACCGAAGAAAACATAAGTGCGAAAAAATTTATGAGATTTTCTGGTATGTTATGAAGTTGCGTTTTGGAGTTACACTATATTTCCCGAAAAATAAAGTGTAGCTATGGAGAAACGACGAACATACGTGAAGAAATGCGATCCTCATAAACTGCTTCTACTTATTATCCTAGCCCTTGTCATTATCATCAGATGGACTCCGTAAGTTATTCTGAATTGAAAGTATACGTAGCAACCGTCTGTTATAAATGAATTGATAACCGGCTTTCTTCAAAATCGGCTTACTAATAAATCATATCCTTTGTTGATTGAGCAAGTTTTACGAAGGTTTTTATAGGCACTTACACAGTGCAATACACGTGTTTCGGTCTTGCAGCCTCGTCAGAAGCACGGTACCCTTCGTTTGAGCCAATCTCTTTCGGAGGAGAATTCCTTACACAAAGAGCTAGGTCTAAAAAAAAGCAATGAATATAAGGTTCTAAGATGTTGTTTCGGAAAAACTTCAAAATTGTTAACAGTTTTGTGGTACGACTCAGGCTCAATCAAGAACGAACGTATGTTTGAAAATTTCTGATATCGAAATAAGTGTAAAATAGCCCTTCATTCTTTAGAAGTTGATTAGAGCGAGCTCAAACGACCTTCCTTTAAATGTACGTCTCGAATAAGCGCTGATAAAGAGGCGATTATAGTATTTCGACAAATTGCAATAGACTGCCTATTCAAGTATGCGATTCATATTTCACGAGAAGATAGTGTGTGGAGGTGTGCAACACGGGCAAATTGGTGCGGATTCCTTTGAAAAGGTCTTTCTCCAATAAACAAAGGTTGCTAAGCAGACCCTGTGATGATTCAGACACAATCTGCCGGAATTCCTGATTTTCTTTATTACGAGTAGTCCCTTCAAACACCTGTCGTTACAATAAGCTGATGAAATAAGATTTCTTTGACTGTTGCTGAATATCCAAACTATCTCACTTACACTACTATGTTGAATGACAAGACAATTATCCAACTTTCTTAAATGTTCGAGAAGGTATTCATAATCATGAAAAAAATTATCGTAAATTTTTGCTTAGCACATTGTATGTGGCGTATTGAAAACTGTGTTACTACTTTGCAAAGTAAACATTGATTTGTGGGAATCGAAAGAACCTACTCTGATTAGCTCGCGCGAGGTTAATAAAGCGGTTGTAGTAGTTGGCTTGAGTTTCGGTAACCTGCCTTCTCCAAAGCATGGACATACGTGGTATTAGACTATTTGAAATATTTAGAGGATCTTATTCATATACCGCTTGAGTCATGTTAGAAAATCAAACAAAGAAAGGGATCGAGGTCGCCTGTGAAAGGGTGACATATTCTTCATTTCGTTTCATTTTGGGGTCTTTGGCGCTTATCCAAAAGGCCTTAAAAGTTTTGCACGGTGATGTTTGTGACTCCTGCTCTGGGATCGTGACAGTCACATCAAAATCTTTATTGCTGTGTTTTTGTGCCTTATGTAAACCCAACGTTTGCTTTTGTTCATTTTATAATTGCTATCTAGATGTTCTTTTATGCGGAGGGGAAGTGGGCTACACGTTGTGCCTATACATTCTTCATGCCTTACACGTCGTATTCATATAGATTGTGTCCGATCCCATATCACTCATTTCCGTTATGGGAGATTATACAGTTTTTTGTGCTACACAATCAATCGTAGTCTATTGCAGGTTAGCTGAGGTGGTAGGTGGAATTTCGATAACTACCAGAGAATTTTCAGGACCGCATAGTCAAAGCATTTTCTAACAGCGCTACTAATTTCGTTTGATATAATGACACTTAAGGATATAACATGCTTGAGCTACTAGGTCTAGTGGTATTCAGGCGCTTGTTTCGTCTCAATGGACTCATCTCTACCGCCGTCCCTCGGTTCAGCCGATCCCACGAGATTAACACGTTGGCAACGACGTTGAAATTCTGTTCGTTGCGCCGCCGCACCGCGTCGACCCCTCTCGTTGCCAATGTGTCGAAAATTCTCTATAAAGGAATCGACGCCGAGTAATAAGTTACCCCAGGTTAGATGATGTAGACATTGTGGTGACAGTCAATCGACCACGTAGCTGTTTATAATGAATAGAAGATGTAGAAATGGCAGTTGTGAGGAAATTTTATTTGGGTGTGGAGCACGCTCTTTTGGGTTTTGTTCCAATTTTTGAATTTTCCCGAGTAGTTGATGTTAGTAACCACTGGGAATGGCTATTTCTCGTGCCAAATTTAGCGACTCGTTCCTTTCTTCTTCTCCTGTGCCCACATTTTTAGCCGTTCGATATATGTTTGATAAGCTAATTTTCATGTGCGAAGGATGAGAGGAAAGATTGGACTAAGATGTTTTTGCTACTTGTCTGCGGTACTATATTGTTCTGTAGCCACTATCTGGAAGCTTCACTTGAATGTTGAAGAATGAAAGCTGGCTCCCATTCAAACTCTCTCGCGTAAATTTTATATGCTCTGACTGTCCGTTCAAGGCTTCAAAACATTTAAACATTTCCTCTTATGTGGAACGGACAATAAAACAGTCTATATACCGAAAGTAGACCCGGTGTGGGGGAGGGAACTGGAGCTTCTACCTTAGACATAAAATTTGATACATGTTCTCAATAAGCGATTATTTCATGTGTTAAGGAATAGAGGAAAGGTAGTGGCATATGAATTTCCCGTGGAACGCTAGTAAAGTACATCAAATGTTGATTTACTCTTCGGATATGAGATTACGACGATGAACAAAATTGAGCTTCAGTTTTGATACAGTATTGCTGGAAGCGACAACTTTTTACAAGAGATGCTGCGAAAATTGTGGTGACCAAGTCGAAGAAACTGTGAATGTGAGCAGCTGGACCGATTCTACGATTCGTTGAGGGAAAAGTAGCCGACATTGGTTTGTCGAAAGCGCGTAAAAAACAGCAAGATAATACAAAACACCACATCGCAAAGAAGACTAAGAAAAAGTTTGATGAGTTGGAGGAAGTCGAAGTTTTGCCGCACCCAGCCTTTAGCCCAGATGCTTCGCCGTCCTATTATGGTCCGCGTTTCTGCTCAATAGAACATCCCCTGCGTGGACGCCGAATGGAGACACTTGCTCAAGTTGAAAAGGCATGTCAGGAGTTTCGTTGATTTTTTAGCTCAAAGAATGGTTGCATTCGAGTAAATCTGGAAGCCTGCACATTGTTGACAGAAGATCGTCGGGATATGATCTTTGTCTTGAGGAATAATTATTGTTTTTTATTGAATTAATGTATAGACTTTAAATTTCCATCCGGTGCCGACGAACTTTTTGCTCAGCCCAATATAATCCTCGGTTGATTAGGATACAATTTTCACGCTTTTGCCAAAGACTCGCATTTTTCAACGCGCTCAAAGTAGCGGTTCGCGGATTCACAATCGCCAGTAGATTTTCCTCTTCATAGCTTTGCATATTCCTGAATAACAAACTATTCCAGTTTATTATGTAAACATGTTTGTGCTTTATGTGGACGTAAATCCAACTCTTTCTTCCCGATCAGAATGATTAACAAACATTTTCTGATTGATCAGTTTAAGAAATCGTGTTGTCGTAGTGTATCGATTCGCCGCCATTCTGAAAAAAATTGCACTGCAAAGCACCCTTCGGTGTGCTTGGCTGACTTCAATAAACACTTAAGAGCAAACGACTTTCTCTGTGCTTCTAAGGATTCCATAGAGAATCAGTCTCGAACAGCCTTCAACACGTTACTGAGTACAGTGTAACACATTCTAGGTTGAGAATTAATTTATTCAGAAAGGAGCTAAAATACCACATTATTTTTTACAGTTAACATAAGTCATACAGATGTCACATAAAAACATGTGTTAGTCTTGATGTGATGCAGCGTTTGATAATTCGGGAAAATAAAGAAGAAGAATGAATAAAGAAAACAATTTTCTTCGCTGATGCTGTCTCCGTTGTTCATCACATAGCAAGAGAAACGATACTGTAAAATTGGAAAATTGAATAAACGCCTATTAGAACAGACCAGACATCTACAATGAACTTAAGCGAGCTAGAAACACTGTGATGTTACCAATGCGTCTGAACAACATACTTTGATGGTTTTCTTATGTGACTGGAAGTATGAAAAAAGGAAACTTCGCAAGTACTATGGGATAGGAGTGAACGTTATACGACCAAAATGAACAAGTATGTATCGGAAGATTTTCACTGCGGCACTACTAACATTTGTGGAGAAGAAACTTTATCTCCAATCCGATATTTACATTAATTCTTCATATTCCACAATAATGATAAGTCTTAGTGCACACAAATGTGCAAAGAAGAAAAACATCTTGGAAAACCAGTACGAATGTACAGAAGAGATGAGTCAGATGCTAATCGAAGAAAAACTATATTTTCATCCTTCTTGACCAAAATCATTCTTGAACTGCTCCAATTTCGCCAAATCGGCACTGTTAACAGTCGGTTTTGTTGTAGCAAGTGACCTCAACATGTCTTGCTGAAAAAAACATGATGGAAAGGTGAAACTTGTCAAGAGGAAAAAAAGAAGTACAAAACATTGTAAGGCAGAAGCGAGTAACACTTGGGAAGAAACACATCGTTGAAAATTCATTTCATTACCACAACTAATCTATAAAGGCATCAATTCCTCTGCAACACCCCAACGATCGTTGAAATTTCAGCACTGTGCTTTAGTAGCGTATTAAGTACCTACCATGGTAAGAACAGGTTCAGCTAGTTTGTCTCCCGGTACGTCAAGCCAACTCATAGCCATCGCTCCGCGATCACCAGGGCTACATGGGGTGAGCAGATCGTGCACTATTACCGAAGGATCCTTTCGCGATGGCCCACTTACGTATCTCAAAAGCAAACTTGCAAAGTCAAGATTTTGGAGAAAATAAAGTGGAAAAAACTTTCATTACAAGGGCGAAAAACAATATAATTTTCATCTCACTTGAAGTGAGTAGCAGATTGCACACGTCGAACCGGTTGCATTAGAGCATCCTTGACTAGGATATTGATGTCGTAACCAGAGTAGCCTTCGGTACGCTCAGCCAATATCTAAATTTTGCAAAACGAATTGAATTAGACTCACTACGGTTCTATACACAGCCAGAAGATGACATAAACATCATAATCCATAATTAACCGCTTAAATGCATGACATTCTTGGATATTTCGTGGCACCGCACCAATTTAGTGCATAACGCACAACCAACGTCAATATAGTGACCTATTTTATCTATAGCAAATCAATTTTAAATGCTGGAAGTATTTCAAAATCATACACGCCACATATATGCCACATGAATGTATTCATATTTATCATGATTATATGTAAAATGTACAATTGATAGACTACATGCGAAATGACTAATATTTATAGATAACATGAGATATATGATAGATTAAGGGCGCATATGGAGCAGTGGTTGAAAGTGTCCTGCGGAACACATGGTCGACGATTTAATCCCATGCCAAAAGTTTATCAGGTCTTCCCCATGGTCGGCAAATTCGTACCAGACTTGTCTGAGAGGATAGCAGCAGTGACTTGATACTTCAGTAGGCTACCAGTCATTTTGAAGGCCAAGTGTGTAATGAGTCACCCCAAAAATGCTTGATGGAGTCGAAAGCATTGGAAGTCCGTTAAAGATTGATCTACACCGAAAGCTTTATCTTCTTCTATGGGATAGATTAGAAGCAGGTAACGCAATGCTTGCGACAACCGCTCAAATATTTGAGTATACATCTACATAAGTGATAAAAATAAAACAGCACTTCTTTCATGAGAAGAAGGACTGTTCATCACAATTTTATTATAGCTGTAAAATTCATCAGAACATCGAAAATGGCACAAACCTTATAATCATTGTCAGTTAAATTATTATTGTTGCGTCCCACATCAAGTCTGAACATGTCTTTCCGTGCATTCACTTCAGGAAGCGGAATATAGATTCGTTTCTCAAAACGTCTGTAATATCACTAAAATAATTAAGACGAATGGTACTGTTAAAAAACCGAGAAGAAACAATAAAGCCTGTTCCATTTTTCAGTTTTACCTATATGCTCTGCCGTATCTACAAACATGTCACATGTGGATGTAAACCTAAGCCAGTCATAGGTAACAACACTAAAAAAGGATGATTCCACATAATAGATGTTTAGTTTAGCAAAAGAATACCCCAGCTAGTGAATTTTCACTTCACTAGATGACCGCCGTCAAAATGAAGTATTTTTGAAAGAGCGCAAATTTGTCTAAACTCAAAAACATGAAATTGCTCAAATCCCACAATTTCACGGTGAATGCTTGCGAAGGGTCAACGAGAGAACAAATTTTCAGACATAAGAACAAAGTCAGACAGGATCCGGTATATGGGTTGTAAAGCCGTTTATCAAGAAGGAGTGTCTCTGCTTTTCAAAAATTTGTCGGTGTCATCTTTAATCAAAATATCTGGCAAAATAGAGGAAAACGGGTTCATTTCGACTGTTCTCATTTCCAACAGTGACTACCCAAAACATGCTAGCGTATTAATTCGTTTCAGTACGATCGCTGTCAAACAGAATTTCCCGAATCAGAACAATGAGCTGCGTCATTCTCAGAACCGGTGAAGAGTTCGTAAGTGTCGGTGAAACGCCCCTGAATCGCTTGTTACTTTCCAAATTATAATGAATCAAAATGCGCAGAGACCATCGGTCTGGTGTAGAAGCTAAACCACCTTCGTCGCTATGTCCTTTGACAGTTCATTAAAGCGAAAGCAGAAATACCGGCAGACACTGACAAATCGCGATCGTTAGCTGGTGAGAAGCCCCTGCGGCCATTTCTTTTCAGTCTAGACGCGTATTGAAGTTGTCTCTATAGTGCTAACACACAAGCACGACAAGCTTCTTAATTTCTATCATAGCTCATTGTGCTCAACAAAGGACAATCGGCTCTATCATTCGCGATCTTCGAAACAAGTGACATCACATGAGCGTAAAAACCAGTTAGGTATATATGTCTTTCTTTAATCAACTGCTTCTTACAGACCCTCGGTCGCAACTTTCATGTATAGTCTTTGAGAATACCTTTAGTTGACTTCTCAGGTTTAGTTAGAAATTCATCAAAGGTAACAGTTCGGTGGACGCGTGCTTCGGCGGTTTCGTCATGATTAGTGCCTTTTCCTTTCGCTCACTCTCATAGAGTTCATGCTAAATTTTTCATACCAGTCGCGAAGCATCGACTATAGGTAGGCTCGGTCAGTGACTTTTTTGCTTGACGAGAGCGTACCATTCTTTATTGCTCTATCTCTATGATAGGGGGCAAAGAGAGAAGGCACTGATGATGGCGAAACCGTCGAACTGTTAGCTTCGATGGATTTGTAGTTGAACTTCGAGAAGACGACAGAAAGCATTCTCAAAGACTGCCTCTTGGAATCGTTTAGAGTGTATTCACCAAAACAAGGTTGTCGCGTACAATGATATGAACGCTATCGCTAATCATGAACAGATAAGTGTTTACTGGACCTTTTCGTTTCTAGATTTTGCTTTTGCTTATCTTCTTCACAGAAACGCACCTTTTTACGTAAGTGAAAACAAATGCTTTGAGACTTTTCACAATGCACCCGAATATAGCGCTACTAACTTCGTTGAGGATGGAACAAAAGCAAATTTTTGTTCTAGTGTGGTACATTGATACTCCTTCACTTATACGCATGTAATTAACTCAAGCCGGTTGAGTTGCAATATTGAAAAAAAGCATTTCATGCTTCGAAGTGTAACGATTTTTGTGTGCAATCGATGTTCAAGACCCATTGTAAAGCATTGAAGCATATCAAGGATCAAAAGAAATTCTATTAGCACCTGCTCAAGCCACTGTACGATTGAAAGACTTACAGGTATTATGGGTTTTATGAAGGACTGAAAAAGGATAGAGAAAACCACACGAATCGAAGTAAGAGTGTGAAGAAGTGGACCAAACTTTGAAACCTTATATTCCTCTTACTTGGAATGTAACGTTTGATAATTATTATAATCAGTTTTTAAGCATATATTTATTCCAAAAAAGAATGTTTTAAGCCTAAACGAGGTTGGTACGCCAGGGTCACACACCGGTGTTTCGGAAGTTTCGGCCTCCTCGTCAGTTTTTAAGCAAAAATTTGATAATCTCAAGAATTCCATCAATGTACTTGACTTTCGTAAAAACTATTTTGTGAACAGACAGTAAGGATTTATTTTCACACTTGGACATTCCTCACTGGACACAGTCTTTCTTCAAGACTTTCACTGACCACTTGATATAACGATTCTCGACAATTTGAATGGTATCCCTGGTTTTTGGACAGGGTTTCTTAGTACGTTGTTTCAACCAAAAGATTGCGTTCCGTACTCGCAGTGCATTTCTTGTCGGCTGAAAAAGTGTTGATATTGTGAAAGCGCAATGTCTTGATGCCGACGTAGTGGGATCATATCCACACACCGAAGCAAACAAAGCACGCTGGGGGCGAAATGCAATTTTATTTCCAGTGTTAAACACCAACAATAGAGCCTCTTGAAAAACCAACAATACCATTCAAATCTTCGAAATTCAAGCCATCGAATGATTATTAAAAGTCTAAGGGAAAGTTTTGTCGAGGATAAAATGCCTGAAAGTCAAACGTAATTTTATTTTACAGTCACAGCGTCATCAGCAGGCCGCTCTGAAAATAAGATACACCGTTGAAATTCTCCAGATTTAAGCAATCGTATGACGACAAAGACTCCGGAAAAAAGGCAAAAAAGGCGCTTGTTCTGAGGGGCTGAAGATGGGTGCGGATAGCGCAAAGCACTAATAGTTCAAACCAATTACAGAACCTTCTAATAGCGGCATCTAAAATCCATGGTATATTTGTAGCACCAAGCACCAGTATGCCATCGTTGTCCAGTCCAACACCTTGCATCTGCACCATAAATTCAGTTTTCACTCGACGACCGCTTTCACTTTCGTTATCTGATCTCGTTGAACACAACGAGTCGATCTGAAGAATAAATCAAATTATTATAATCACTTTTTGAGCAAATATATTATTTTGCAAAAACTCTAAATTATATATGACTGCAGTGTACAGAACAATAAATGAACAAAAAATTCATCCTAATCATTATTCTTCTTCAACTCTCGTTGACATTCATGAATTATAAAATTCTAAGGGTTATTTTACCCGCTACGAAACACTTGAATGTCAGATGCGGTAATTAGTGAACGTTCCCACTCTTAAGGATCAAATGCCACCAATAATGCAAATATTTTTTTTACATTATTGCACTATTTGGAGTAGTGTTGTTCAAATAAGAATGACGACCATTAGCCATCACAGATGTAACAGCGATGGCCGAAACGTTCGATATAGACGGTGAATAACAACCTCATCGACGAAGATAATCGACGGTTTATGTTCACGAGCGAGCGCAAAAAGATTCTTAACCAACCTGGAAAAGAAAAAAATAGGCATCAGTCTTAATGAAACAATCCTATAAAACCAATTTTTTTTAGTGTGAAAACAAGATATAAACCTAAATTTAACATCCATTACATGAAGATATTTATGAATATCAATTAACAATTCAGGGAGGAACGCTTCACTATATAGTGAGCAGTGTGTCACAAAACTTAACGGTTAGAGTAGGTTTGTTCGTCTTCTTCTCTAGCAGTGTCATGAAATCAAAAATCGAATCCTTCAGGGATTGCTTTAGCTCAGATACCTCCAGGAACACAAAGATAGTAGTCTCGAAAAACCTCCCACGACGTTCAAGAACACAGAGTCTTCAAGAAACAATTAAATTAACATGCGAAATAATCGAAAACCTTTGTGGATGATTACTGCAAACGCATCAAATTCAGGAGGCGCTTAGTACCACACAGTGAATGTGATGACGGGTGGTGTAAAATAAAATAATAGAAAATCTGTCACTCTATAGATAAAAGATTGCTTAATGAAAATCCAAAGATACACTCTTCTCCTCTAAGTAAATGGCCTAAAGAACAAAAAAAGGCATTCATTTTGAACAGATAGAAAATGACGAAAGAGAATAATGAACATTTTCGCCCTTTTGTCATGATTCGAACGAAATTCTTAGGGAACAATTTGAACGATCATGCGATATATCCCAAGTTCGTAACAAATATACCTCTGTGTTTTTACTAACTCTTCTCCCCTGCAGAAATTTTGAGGTAAATCACAAAATATCGATTGTTCATGTGTTAACTTTAGAAACGCTTCGACGCGAAATTCATAAAACTGACTGAACAGGCACGAGTTCTTTTTCCCTGCACGGTTAGAGTTCGACTAATCACTGAAGTTTGTAAAATCGGAAAGTAGTGGCTTACTTTTCTGATTCACCAAGCCACTTAGACATGAGATCCGACGACGATACCGAGAAAAATGTCGAGTTATCTGCTTCTGTTGCAACGGCTTTTGCTATGTAAGATTTACCCGTACCAGGAGGACCAAACAACAAAATTCCTCGCCATGGTTTACGATTACCTATAAAATGAACTATTTCATAAACGAACTGTACATCAAGTCCATTGATTCAAATACACATGAAGCTAGGAAAATTTGACCTTCGTCACCATAAAAAATACAGCAGAAGAAGCAACGAGTTAGATTACGATACTTTTACTTGATCAAAAGGAAAATCCTACGCAATGCCGTTAATCCTTCACTTTTTGAAGAACATGGCAAGAAGTAAGTATTTCTATCATTATCACTGGAAAGTCATTTCCCATCATTAGGCTTCTTCAAAAAATTGGAGTTATGACACCGATCATATCAACAAAGTGTAAAAATTGGAAAACATTTCATTGCACTTGCTATAATAAACACCACTCCATTCTACATGCGTAATATCATGGCCATGCAAAAGCAATGGGCGATTTCGTCGTTCCAAAGCATACAAAAACACTTGCAATACATCACTTAAGCTCTTCACTTCTTTTCTTCCTCCTCTCTCTCATTTTCCTTCTCGCGTTAACGCGATCCCACACACAAATCCAAATGCTGGCTTTCTTTAACTCGGAGGAGCCACACGGGCCAGCTTGTACCAACGTGCAATGCATGGGCCTTCCCTACCATAGTACTTGCCGAGCTGGGAAGTTCTCGCAATCGAGAAGGCGGGACCCCCATGGCGAGACCCACACAATTCAGTAGGAGCAGCCCGAGAGTTTAAGCAACCTAGCAGCTGAATTTTTGCGTATAGCTGCAGCGTTTCAAAGTTCCCTTGTTTTACTTCACAATATTTTAGGCATATACTAAATCAAGGAACCGCAAATCTTCCCTTCAAGAATCGGAAATTGAATATACTATTGCAACTCAAAGACTAACGAATTAGTGAACCATTCCGCTGCGTAGACAAGCCAGTGTTCCTTGAAAAGCTATCAATTCATAAAAAGAAGGTGGTGAAGGCCTAGTTGATGTTTAACAAAGACCATTTGACATTCACAGGCCCCCTATGTTCTAGTCAACATGTTACGAAAAAATCCAATGTCCACAACTAAACGAGTGTTCGTCAGACGAAGCACATTGAAAAGGTGAAAAAGCCTAATGTGTGGACATTAGGACTGAATGAATGGACTGAATCAATGTGTGGACATTAGGACTGAATGAATAGCAGAATTGACCGTCGTTTTAACCTTTGATGAAAAATATTCTGAACAGGATTCGATGAGCGCAGTGGTTTAACGGAAGTGAAGTTCTCAAACACTTCACAAAATCAAATTCCCTCAAGCGGGGCTATGACAACTTTTGGCGGTCATCATACGAAATCAGCACTGCAACTTTTCAAAACCTGGCCAAAATCACAAAATCAGAAGAGTTCATTGTATATATATGTACATATACATATATACATATACATGCGTATACATATATATATATATATATATATATATATATATATATATATATATGGACAACAAATGGCTAAACCGTTAAAACTGATATGTCAATCAACTTTTCTCATGGATACAAAACGCAGTTACTACCAAAACGTAACAAATTATATCGTACTACCAATCCAACTTTTTCACCTGTTTAGAGCACTAATGATCACTCAGCAAAAGATTAAATATATTGTGAAATTTTATATATTATATTCCTCTTCATTAATTATTTTGCTGCAAAAAGAAGAACGTTTGGTCGAAAATGATAAATGAATCAATCGATAAAAGTAATTTTTCAATAGATACCTCTTTCCGTACACTAAAAAGTTGGCTAAAGTCAACATGCCACTAAGAAGATAAGTTGGCATTTCACAAAAGGCGGCTAGGCTCACTCAAGAACAAGACCATTGTGGATAATGGTTTCAGGACACCGAAACGTAAGCGAACCACAAGCCTCAAACTGACTGCTGCAACTCACTAACAAGGCGTTTTCAAAAACCAAATACACTTTTGAAGCCGCAGAGATTGAGGCATGAAATGACTATTGAAAGCCCAGTAAAGAAATATGCATTTGACGAAAAATGCCTCCATAAAATCGTGTATTCAGAAGCACAAGCGGTCCTCAAAAGGTTAAGCTTCTAATTTTCATCTAGAACCATAGCACCGTTACAAAACTCACTGATATCAGCAAAGATATGAACACGAGATTACATCCTTATATAGACATCAAACCTAACTCGACTCTCTTTCTCAGTACAGAGTCAACTGCAGACAAAACACCAACGGAAAAGAAAAGGACTGATGTTCACTACATAGTTCAGTCACCGAACAAAGAAAAACTAACAGTAACAACAACACAAATCAAATCAAGCAGTTTCCACATCTTATTGCTGCGTATATAAAAAAACTAACACTAACAGCAATACTCAAACTTCTACTTCAATAACTTAATTGTTTTAGAAGGGAATAGAAAACCAACGCCTTTCCTCCAATAGCTTTTCCTATTCCTCGATAAATAGTATGTTAAACAACGTAATGATAACAGATACTATACCGTAACATTGCTATCCTGTACTTGCTTGTCAAATCGTTCTTAAACAACGTAATTTCAATTTAACAACTTCAAAGCATTACAACCAAGGAACAAACTCGTCATTAAGAAAAAAAGAAGCTATCAATTTCTGCAGACCAAAGAATGGACCAATCTAACGAACGAGCTGTCTGATTGCTAGCACAACTGAATCACAAAAAGACCGCACCAATGTCACAAGAATAATATATCAAATAGTGTTGTTAAAAAACTTTCAGTTCGCCACCCAGTCTGGGACAGACCCGAAATCTTTGTGATGGATTGACTTTTCACAGAAGTATTTAAGCAAGCACGAAAATTGGGTTGTCGGAAATTCCCTAGCATTTCGACACTGTTGCTGATTCAATTGCTATTTCTTCACAGAAATCAACTGATCAACAGTATAACTACCATCATGATCAGTGATATGCAACCACTTCCTGAGCGAAGATTAAATACCTTATTTACAAAAACAATGGGGTCGGCGGTCAAAGAAAAGTCGTTGAGGTCACTTTTGGGCATGGTCGTAGTCTTTAACTCTTTCCTCCCACAAATGCTGCTTCTAGGCGAAAGAGTGGGAATTCGATGGTAAAATATCAAGGCTATTCGGAATATGCTACCGTGGTTCAGCCCAGTTTCTCCCAATTGTAGCGAGTTGACTTTACGATGTGACGTGGTTGGTCAGTGCATGAAGTGGCCATCGAGACATCACTTAGCGGTAGCTCATTTCATTTAGATGAGCGTTAGTGTCAAGTACGTTACAAAGTGTGTACCCAAGCTATTCGAACACTCTCCAACAAACCATAACTCTTTGGCAACAGCTCTATTTAAGATAGAAAAACTGAAAAAGCGATAACGAGAAAGAAATTATAGAACACTGAATATCTACTCTTTCATAGATGATAATGTATTCATCTGATCCTCTTGATTCTAATAACCCACATTCAACCAATATTAAAATGCCTCAAAAATACCCATCTGCATATAGTATGAGAATTAGATTTGATACACGTGTACCTCATATTTTGGTACAAAAATTGTCGTTCCCGAACCTTCTGAATCATTTTCCCGCGTTTCAATGTCGACGAACACGACGGAGGGTTCGGTCCACCCGCGCTAAAGAATCGACATCAGCATGCTATGTTTTGTCTGAGAGAATAGAACAGCTGCTGCCCAGTGAATCCGCCCCAGCCGTCGTCGTGGCTCATTGATCGCTCCGGCAGCCTGAGGGGGCTTTTGCACAAACGGCTTTTGGGAGCCGACGACGACGACCACGACGACGGAGGGGCGTGACAATAGGAGGTTGTGCTTTTCGTCATAGAAGACATCGACGAGAAAACGTCAAACCGAGCACCAAGGGCTTTCATCTTTCACACCAAATAGGAAATGTGGAACTCTTCGGAAATCGACGAAGCTTATGCCAACATGACCCACGTGTCACCACCATCGCCAGCAATCGCTATCATATTTGGCTGCTTCACTCTGGTCGGTGTTATTGGAAATACAGCACTACTATTATATATTCTAATTCATAAACTCTATCAGAACTTCATCTCGTCCCATTTCATCGCACATTTGTGTGTTACCAATCTTGTTGCATTACTTGCTCTAATGCCTTTATTTCTTTACACAATATGGACGGGTGTTAACGTGTTTCAAAACAGCAACTTTATGTGTCGATTGCAGGCAAGTGCTTTGACTTCTTTCCAACTTATCTTTTTTATATATGATCAAAGTCTGAAGGATCTCTAGAAGTATACTTCTGGCGCACTTGCACGATCATAACTCCAACATTTTTACCCTAACGTACCATAATTTGTATCTTATTCCATAAAATAATGCTAATTTCACTACTTAACTATAACAGAATCAAGTGTTCTTCATTCAAATTTCAACATTTGGTACCCATTAGAAAGGAAGAAAGAAAAAGCATGTAAACCAAGAATAATAAGCTACAAAGTAGAGTAAAGTTTGACTTTCATGAGCTACGAGAAAAGTTGATAAAGAACGCGTAGAAAAAGTAGTATCATTTTCGATAGCTTATTTATAGAAGAAAATTGTTTGATCGCCATTCTTCAACGATTTACTGTTTACAGCTAACTAAATAAGAGAGTTAATCACAACAATCTTTGCAAAATACTACTTGCAGGCACTTCTGACTTGCACAGTATGGACAGTGATGGCATTAATGGCTCTTTGCATCGCAGGTGTCCACCTGTTGACATTTGCCAGAATTCATTATGATCAATTGTTTGGTCTTCGGCCAGGGATACTCTGTATGCTTTCCTGGGTGATATCGTTAGTCCTGGCTTTGCCATCAGCCACTAACGGACACATTGTCATCTACGACCCTTCGCTCCGGCATTGCGTCTGGGGTCACTCCGATTCTGGCTTGAAGTTTCTCACCTACTTATTGATTCTTGGTGTATTCATACCTGCCGCATTCTCTTCTTACGCATATATACGTGTACTTGGAATTCTCTACCACAGCCCTATTGTGTTCCAGTCGCTTGGATTGTATAAGAGCAGATTTCTCGTCTATGCGTTCCTGTTCAGGTATATCTCGATTTTTTTTCAGCTCGATCCTTTCAAAAAATCAGTGACAAAATAAGCTTCTGATTTCTACTAAGGAAATTATAAAAATAGTACAGAGGCATAAAGTTTCGTTGAGAGATAAGTGCTTTCTAGATATACGAAACAATTCAAGGAAAAGCGAATATTCTCAACGACGTACACATGATATTGAATACTCAAACTTAATAGAACTGATTTTTTAACACAAACAAATCTGTTTCACTTAATGAAAGAAAAAAGAGGAAGTCTTTTTCACATAACGAGTTTTCTTTCAACGTTTTATGAAATAAAATTTTTGATGAAGAGCGCCCACACGCACTTCATTTGTCCCAAAAAAAAAGACTTTTGCTGTGCGTCTAATAAGGATTCCCTTTTCAGGACATAAGGCAACCCGAAAAACCAACAACTATTCACAGTCCAGAATACCTTTGTAAACTTCAGAATGATACTATGGAAGAAATTGCAAGACTTTTTAAACGACTTATTTCTGCTTTGATTGGGAAAAAGAAACTCACTTGGTGAAGTTCATGAGATTCTTCATTAGCTTTTAGCTGCTGATGCGCACTACATGATAGCAAAAGTAATCAACACACACACACAAAGCGACTCGTGACAATCAATTCCACATCAGAACGGAGAAATCAAAACGGCTTAGTCTCTAGAGCATTGTTGATGGGGAGTCTAAATAGGGATTACCGCCCAATATAAGAATATTCATTTGAAAGCTGGAATCATTGGGTAGCACAGAGAAAACAAGATCACAAGATTTAGAGCTAGAGGGATAAATGCATGAAATAGGGAAAAATGCTTCCATCTTCAGAAATCATTGCATTATTGGAAAAATAGATTGCTTGAATTATACGCTAAATATGTGGAAACACCAAAAACAGATAAGTAATAGGTGTGATTAAGCATTTTCTGCAGTATACCATGTTTGATGTGTTTGAATAACACAACAATCAGAACGAGTTGCTTTTTCCCTCGAATGTTTGAGGAGGACTATTCAACTAAGAGGAAACAATCTTCATAATCAAAATGCTAGGCAGGAAACGACTATGAAAATTACGCAATTGTACTAGTAAACACTGTTTTACGTGTGTAGCTTTCCACATTTGAGACTGCTGAATGATACGCTGAAAACTCTATCTCAGTCAGGAGTTGAACCCGAACTTCACACATACCGGGGGCACGTTCTATCACCACAGCACCAATCTGCTACCACTCTTTGTTCGATAGATCGTATAGTAGCTGTCAGCAACTAACTTTTAACGGACTTGGTTAGGCAAGCACATCGGCATGATTGGTGGGTTGCTGACAGCTACGACTGGATGTATGGAAGAAAATGTGGTAGCAGAGCGGTGATATCGGTGATGTAATTAGCATGCGCCACTGTTCCAGGTGAGACGTCGGTTCAACTCCTGCCTAAGGCCGTAGTTAAGCTTAGCACTTACCAGTTTTATACGTTTTAGATCATCATGATATTGCTAAAAAGCAGCAAAAAAACGCTTAGATTACATTTTATCCTATGATAAAATACATCTGTACGTATATAAACCATCAATTTTCAGCCCTTTGTATCAAGTGCCATTCTACGCAGTGACAATGATGCATGCTAAGCATGCTTGGCGTATCCATACAGATGCATTTTGGCCGGCCATCTGTATGTTTCTCGCCTTCACTCAATGCCTCGTCTCGCCGGCACTCTACGGAGCCAGCTTATTTATGATGAAAGAAGAAGACATGGCACTGACAGCAAGAACTCATAAAAGCGCTGCTACTGGATATCAACACGTACCGTCGCACAATTTACAAGCTCAACTTATTTGAACTGAATCCACTGTCAATACTAATCCTATGATATGAGATGAAAGTAAGCTTTAAGCTGAAAAAACTGGAGTCTGAAAAGAGTCTCGCTTTAATGAAAGTATATCATGCTAACAGCTTATAGCTAATTCAATCCATGCGGTATCTTATAATTCCATTTCAAGCCGTATTGCTAGGCTATAGGCTCAGATTATTTTTATTACTATACTATATTACGGGATGTGTTGCAATGTGTTTAACGTGCCACATTTCATTCTGTTATTGATAGATTCATTCAATGCCTGATAAAATAAATATTTTTAACGTGTTTGGAGATCTTGCAATCATGCAGATGAGAACAGATAACACATTGAAAACCTTCTTGAAAAGCACAGTCAAACTTCACTTCAAAAAGCTTGAAAAGTATAGGATTTTCACTTTTTCTTTGTTTCCCAAGCTACATATATGTATTATACATATATATGCACATATATGTACATGCACATAAATATTTACATGTGTCTGTAGATGCGTATGTATACATATCTATATATTTACATGGACATGTACATGCATATACGTACATATATACGCTCAACACATATTTGTACATGTTCGTATGCGTGTGCATGTACATACACGTGCACATACGTGCGCATATATGCACATATATTTATCTATATCTATATACATATGTACATATATATATATATGTCTATATACATATATACATATACATAAAGGATAAAGGATAAAGCTCTCGGTTGTAGACCAATCCCTGAGGGATGCGCATGCATTCGACTTCAATTTTTAACTTCGTCTGACGTGACTGAATGCATATCTGGCCTTTACAATGACTCGCGGTGGCCTGCCGCTGAACCGAGTCAGTGCTGCTTATCCTCCCAGACAAATCTGAGACCTGTCTGGTACCAATTTATCGACCCCGGAGGGATGGATGGCTTGGTGAGCCATGAGCGCGAGATCAAACCATTGACCTCGCGTGGCAGAGCACCTCTAACCACTGCGCCACATGCGCTCATCATACATACATATATATGTATATATTTGTACTTCGTATTCCAACGTCTCATTGATGGAATTTGAGCTATCGTCAAATGACTGAGCCAACGTGAAAAGTTGCCAAGTGAAGAGATACTAGTGCAATATTCATCAATGCGTTTGCCATAGTTGTATCGACTGTCCAAGGACATTTCAAGGAGTTTTTATGTCACAACTCAATGGTAAAAAAGTGACTGAGATACAGCAGATTGAAGCAAATGTAAAATGTTGACTAAATGAATAACAAGTATTACAACATAGAGTGTTAAAAGTTGCTTAACAAGAAATAGAATCAGGATTTCTTCAAGGGATGTTTTCTAACGAAGTGAAAAATCCCAATGAAATCAAAAAAAAAAAAGAAAAATTAGCCCATTCCACTGAACGCTATATATTTAGTCCTACATGGAAGATATAACGAGGACTGCCTTCTTAAAAGTGTGAAAAATCTTATACTCCCATTTCTTAGATCAAAATATGTTTCATTCACGAGAGCAAATCACTGTATCGTAAAGAGTTTGGGATTGACAATACAGTTAATATGAAGGCCAAAACTGACAGGACAATCAAGGTAAAAAGGAAAATATGTGAATCCAAAGACGTACCAGTAAACAGTTGAGGAAATTTGATCGGCAATATGACGGCCTCCTTCAATGCTTCCTTTGCGGTTTCGAGTCCAGCAATATCGCTCCATTTCACATTTGGTTTCTCCATTACAATTGCACCAGACAACTTGTCCTTAAGCAGTTATATTGGAGGCGAATAGAACAATTATTGCAGAATTCTACCTTTTCAAAACAATCACAAATTTGATTCGAAGTAGTTATCCAAGAAAACAGTGCAGTGTTAGTAGCCATGAGAATGAACCGTATACAAGCCTCTATGTCTTCATATGAAAAACTCAAGACAGGACATGATAAAACCCTTACGTGACTTCGTATACTCAAATACTTTACTTACTCGTATCAAAAAAGAGCCAAGTCGTAATGAAATACATAAATTGGCTAGAAGGCAATATCATTACGAAGTGTTTCACGCTTCTAAACCACTTTATAAATTCTAAATTGTCACAGATATATCGAAATTCATAAAAAGACAAGATGACTAGTCATTCCCAAAAAATTCCCACCACCGTCTGATTGACAATCTTGAAACATCCATAAAGGTGTACCTAACAAGACTGAGATGATTTGGACTACAAGTGCTGCACGTGTCGCAGGTCGTTTCATAAGCTTTGGCACCAAAACAATAAACACTAACTATTGACCAGATGTAATGAAAATTCCATGACTTTGGTATCGTTCAATGGCGCACCCTCGCGAAGATTATGGTATACAACTTTCCTAATGTCTACTCTGAGACCGACTTGTCGTGGGAACAAATTCGCTTGCTACTCATACATGAATGACGCTCAAGGGAAAATGCTAGTGAATCGGCGTGCGGCTTAAGGAGCTTCTTGTAGAAGATTCGAACGCGATTGACCTTCCAGACTGTCCTCTCCAGCCTTGAACATCGCGAAGAACTTCCCTGCCGTCCTTCCTGCAACCGTATCGTCGCCCCTGTTTCCATCAATGTTGCGCGCCGCTTCGCAGCATTTCCCCTACGTGCCATTCGTGCAAGAGTAGCAAGATAATAGGTTTCCAAGACAGCCCTATCTTAACACTTTGACTTCCATAGATTCAAATCGATGCGACGACACGACATCACAGCATCTAGAATCTAATCTCCAGATTCCTTTGAGTAATGTCGTCGTCCGTGTGCACACGATTCGATTCTTTAACACGACGCTTCACTGTAGTTTTCCTTTAATTTATGTTTCTGATGCCGATTAGCAACGAAGGTTCTCCTATAACGTGATTATCATAGCAAAAAAAAAAACGCTCATTTGTCTGAAAATTCACTACTCTTTGATATAAAACGTAGATCCGACCTTTTTTCGCTCTGACTGACAATGTGGTAGTTCCTGATGTAATTTAATTCACAGCAATAATTTAAATATACTTGATTTACTTATTTGTTGTCAGTTCAATATGCCTTTTAAGACGATCCCTTGTGATTCCTGAATGAATGGTGGCAAATAAGTTATATACATTGAGCGCTTGTGTTACGATGTTATTATAAGGAATAAGGTATGACATGGTGTACCACGTATATCAGGCTAAGAGCGCATGTGGTGCAGTGGTTAGGGGTGCTCTGCGGCGCACACGTGGTCAATGTTTCGATTTCATACTCATGGCTCACCAAGCCATCCATCTCTCCGGGGTCGGTAAACCGGTACCAAACTGGTCTCAGACTTATCTGGGAGGATAATTAGCACTGACTCGGCTCAGTGGGAGGCCTCCGCGAGTCATTGTAAAAGCCAGATATGCATTCAATCACCTCAAACGAAGTTGAAAATTGAAGACGAATGCATGGCGCATGCCTCAGGGCTTGATCAAGGCCGAGAGCTTTATACCTTGTGCTTTATCCTTTATGGAGTGCCAGTGATCTGAGCATATTGTACTGAAAAAAAAGAAAATACTAAAATTACTATAGTGAAGCGTCAAGGTAGAGAAAAGCAAGTACCAGCACTAAACTCGCAAGAAAATGCGCAATTGAACGATACCAAAACCATACAATTTCGATTACCTCTGGTCGATAAACTTAGTGATTATTGCTCTAGTGCCAAAAATTATGGAACGACTTGATGAAAGGATGATCGTCACTATTCAACAGGAAAGAGTACAGAGTGAATAGATAAATAAAAAAACAAATAATGGCTTTCAAGAATCACCTGCAGCTTTTTCTTGTCTGTGTCCTCATCGGAATCACTGTCCTTCGAATCTTTACCACCTTCCTGAAACTCTACGCGGAAATCGTGATTCATGAACAAGCTTTTAGAGAAAATTAAGGCTGAGGCTATCACAAACTGTGTAGAACCAACACATTAGCATCAATGATAGCCAAAAAACGGCTCATTGTTTGACAAGAAATTTGGAGAAACTTACGCCAAAACCAGGCTCATCAAGTACCCTCACTGGATGTTCGCTAACTTTTTCACCTTTTTTCATAATCCCATATCTCTGAATACTTACACTACAGTGGCTTTCAAAAAGGAGTATAGTAGCAAAAAGCAGAGATTCCGGAGGTCACGATGGGAATGGAATCTTTGTTTTACCTGTTTCTATCAGTGGTAAAACGTCGCAAATATAATTCTAAAATACTGAGGGATACACAAAAATCCAACCCCACGATGAAACCCGCAATCATGGCAACGCGAGCAACGGTACGGATGTAGAGCGGATTGGAATGGTCGAGAAGTAGGACAACAGATTACACCAATATTTTCATATTCAGAAAATCTCATACTACAAAACGATAATAGGTTCAGAAACATTTTAAGCCTTTCATGAGGTGTGATATGGCACTTTCTACTGTCAGATGCACGTTCGGCCTTCACACCAAGCCTCGTCGGTAGCACGGTGTTTTCCAATTCAACCGAGCCCCAACGTATGAGAGAATCTGCGCCGAACGGGTTCACCGCACCTAGATCGATAAGATCACCCGACGCGCAGTAATAGCCGATTGCTCAATGGCTGGTAAAACAAATGTACCCTTCTACTCAACTGGTTTTGAGACCTCGCTTGAACAACATAGTCTAATAACTTGATAACTCGTGAACCATCCTACTAATGAAGCTTGACATAAAAGTCGAAACGTACGTCTAGCACTGAAAAGTGCCAATATCGGACCACGTGAAAGGCTTGAAATATGCCTTCAGATTACAACGATTAAGCGAGGTCTCAAAAACAGTCGAGTAGAAAGTTACAGTAGGTTTGTGGTGATGGTAAAGTAAAGGGCTTGAGTTATCACCTATAGGGAAACAATGAATACATCCAAGCACCCTGTACATGCTGCAAAATAAATACTACAAGTAAACAGAATTTGCGAATCTGTAAAGTCACCTTCACAGGCTTCTTATCCTTGCCCTCTTTGAGGAACTTCTTTATTTGTTCGTATCGATTCAAGTAAGTCGTACACTTTGATCTGATCGTTTCTTTTTGCTTATCACCTTGAGCTTCATCTGAAATATAGCTAGTTTCATTATTTGGATTAGATGGCGCACCATCAAAGATTGTTCAACGCCGAAAACATTGCCCTCAATCCCTTCATTAGATCCAAAAACACTTTGGCCAAATAGTTTGTCTGTGGTAATCTACAACACTTTTTTGTTTATAAGGACGCTAAGCGATTTGCAAGATGTATATCTCGGTCGGGAACTGAACCTGTGTCTCACCCATATCGAAGCCTATATTTCTAGGTTAGAAAGAAGATTTCTATCGTTTGGATGGGAATGTTGTTTTTTCGCATGAATCGTGGGTGATTTTCACATCACTTAAGGTCTATTCTTGAGCATTTATTGATATATAATTTGTCTACATCTGCTGCAGAATGAAACTGTCCAGGGAACAAAAACACATGTTGATGCTTGACCAGTACAAATTTGGTTTAAATGATGCTGATGCTGCTCGCCGAATCAAAAAAGCATGTGGCGACCGTACGCTGGAGAAACAACAGTACGCGAGCGATTGCGTGAGTTCAAGGCCGGAAATGAAGAGTTGACCGACAGACAGAGATTCGGACTACCAACCAAACTCGACGATGAAAACTTTATTTCCGGTTTGGACAATGAGCCGTCATCAAGTTCTCGTGAATTGGCACAAAAAAAAAAACAGGCGTTTCTCATACAACCGTGCTAACCCATTCCCATCAGCTTGATTCTGCCCACAAGAAGCCAGGACAGGATTCACACAAACCGACCGAAGCACAAGAAGAGTAGTTGGCTGATTGTTGTCTGAATATATGCCTAAGTTTTGAGTGTTCTATCAAACGATGGAAACTTTCTCTTCAACCTAGTGATAGTTCTGCAAATCACTCGAAATCCCTCGATTTTTACACAATGTATTTGTGGTTCTTGTTTGAAAAACAGTCTTCTAATATACATGCGTATGTATATATAAATACACGCATGTGTATACATATGTGTATACATACACAAATATATATACATATGCATAAACATATATACATATGCTTATGTATATATCAGGTCGTTCCATATGTCTTGGCACTGGAGCAATGAATAAAACATATATCAACAAGAAATAATGAGAATTTCATGAATTTGGCATCCATTAATTGCGCATTTCTTCGTGTGAACATTTTGGTGTACAAATTGTCTATACTTGCCTTTAGCTGGAGCTGTCTTGGGAACAAAATTGCTAGTCACTCATGCCCGAATGGCACATAGAGGAAAATGCTAGCGAAGCGGCAAGCCAGATTAATGAAGCTTCTTGCGGACAGCCCGAGCGCGACTGATCCATCAGAATGTTCTCTCCAGCTTTGAACTTCGCCAACCACTTCCTAGCCGTACTTTTGCAACCGTCAGCATCGTCGCAAGCTCCATTAATCTGTACGCTGCTTCACTAGCATTTTTATCTATGCACCAATTTGGAATGAGTAGGAAGCGAATCTTATCCCAAGACAGCTTCATCGTAAAGCAAGTATCGGCAAGTTGGATACCAAAATGTTTGCAAGAAAATGTGCCACTGAACAATACCAAAACCATGCAATTCTAAGTAACTTTAGTTAACAAATTTGGTGCTTATTCCTTTAGTGTAAAAACTTGTGGAACGAACTAATCCACCATACACATACATATACATGTATAATAGCACTGAACTCAAAGCCAATTCCCTAAGGAGAAGAAAACTAAAGCCATCCAATAGAACTCACACTTATAGCGTGTATGAAGTACGATATCGCCTGATCATAGTATGTCATGGCGCTATCATACTTTCCGGGCTTTATCGTGCTCGGTAGCCGTCGTCGTCACTAACTCAATGGCTTTCTGAAAAATTCAGGAGATATCACACAGGCAAAGAAGGCAGTGAGGGATACGAGGATAAATTCCCTGAGGGACGTGCCGTGCATTGGATTAAATTCGTAGCCTCGGACGAAGTGACTGAGCGGACATGTGGCTTCGACAATGACTAGCGATAGTCCAACGATGCATCAATTAATGCTGCTACCCTCTCAGAAGAGTCCTGGCAGCGATTCGCCGATTATAGAGGGACGAAGGGCTTAACTGACGCTGAGGTGCGGGGCCGAACCACAGACTACGTGTGGGTCGCACAGCAAAAGATGATGCTTCGAATCGGAAGATATCACCGAAAGGACAGGAAAAGAGAAGGCATAACGAAGTGAAGGAAAAAAACTTGGAAATCATACCTGTAGTGATGACGTCATTAGTTCTGGAGTGTGGAGAGACCGGTAGAACGCCGCTCGCTATAGTCTCTCGCGTGAGTAGAACTTGCCTGAAGTGGTTGAAGTCTGATAAATCGCTGAAATGTTAAGATAATTCGAGAACAAAGCAAAAAAAAATCGGTCATAAACAGAACAGCGAGGAAAAATCACTGAAGTCAATCAATAGTGAATCGATCGGTTATCGATTGGAACTGATCTGAGTTGTCAACGAAGAGTTGAACTAGCGAGAAAACCCAGAGAAACGACGACTATCACGACCCGAAGCACCCAAGAGCACCTCGTCACCACTGGCCGACGGCTCCTTCGATTTAAAGGACAAGCGACGACCTGCCCTCCAGTGGTCCTGCACAGATTGCTGCTCAGCGTAGGCGGCTGCGTCACGTGTGGTAATCCGTCCAGCGTCTGCACAGTCTGGCCTGGGTGGGTGCGGTTGATCGGTTTGAGTTTCTAGCGCTGGCTCGGTGCTGAAGCAGGCGAGGCGCCGAGGGTGAACAAACAGATCGAGGAGCGGCTCGCTAAGGGCAAGCAGGTGAGGCAGTGGGGGCCACGCTTGTCCCCGAGGGGCCAAGGCCCCGTCGGACATCCGTTCGACTCATCTCGTCTCATTCATTCGTTTATTAGTTATTGATTGGGTTGTGGTGTTGCTAAAAATAGCGGCGTGGAGAGGTATTTTTGGCGTCGTGCCACGACTAGATAGACATTGAAAGAGAGGAAACGATAGGGAAAGTGAGCTTTTTCCTGCTGCAGGTCATGCGCGCCACACATCGATTGTGATTGCTCGGTGCATGTGATATGCGGAAGAGCACAATTGTGAAACAATGCCGATATTGCATATCTACGGCTTCAGTGATGCCGAGAAAATGGGAAAGATCAAGGACATACGGTGAAATATCCGCAACTCGATGCAGGTGAGTAAACTTGGTTCATGTGCGGAGCGGATCCGAAAGAGGTGAGGGGGAGATGAAGGTCGATTGACCTGGTTTACTTTTGAGAAAGTGCTGTCGTAATGGGCTTGTGTACTTCGCCAGTCAATCCTGGTTGGTGTACGTAGCAAACCCTAATGGGGAGAGGCTTAGGTCGAGTGATTTCTTGCTTTTAAAGAGGTACTGTCTTAGTGGGCTTGTACATCTGGTCGATGTATCGAGCAGGCCTGAAAAAAGGGGCGATATGTCGGTTGACCCCCTTTACGATGTGTACCGGATTTCAAGCCTAAATCGTTTGCATAAGGGGAATAGTTGCTGTGAAATTACACCAAGTATTGTTTTTTGATAGAACTACACTTATTCGCTGGTGATGCCCAAATCTATATACAGTAATGCCAAATGGAACAGGAAAAAGGGTCTGCTAACTTCTCTCAGTGCGATCCTTGTGGCTGTAGAGAAGTTAACTGCATTATTTTCATTATTCAATCCGCGTGTGGTCTAGAAATGTTAAGGGCCTTTTTTGGGTTAATCGCAGGGAGTTCGTGGGTTACTTTTCCGTTACTCGCCATGTTTTCTGGCTTTGAACCTTACAGGGGCCAGTTTTCCGTACATGAGTCATGTTTATGTTCTTGCATGAGATCAAACTTGTTTTTATTTTTGCAGGAATTCTATGATCATGTGGCCAAGTGCTGAGTTGACAAAGGTGTGCAGGCATGCTACGAACGATGCAATGAATACCAGTTGGTCGATTGTGCGAAATAGTATGAGATCCTCTTTTGTTTTTCGGCATTCCAGAGTTTCAGAACGATTTTATTTCTAAGGTGCTGAAACTTTGAGTGTATTGAGTGGTATGCAAAGCATTCAACTCCAAGCAGGAGATGAACCCGCTTTTCACTCCAGCAAGAGGCGTGCATATGTCCCATCCATGTTCGTTTTCGGTATGATTGAAACGCGAGTTCATTTCCTGCCTAGAGTCGAGTGTTTTGCACACCACTCAAAGATCTCAGCTACATCGCGGATTATTCTGTGAAAGCCAAACGCGAGGTTGTTAGTGTACGATTTTTCATCGATAAGCTGATGTTCCGGGCCTCATTTTTGTCAGAGCCTAGAAAGATCAGGTTGTACATATCTCACTCGGCCAACACCATTACTTCAACAGGAAAAAATCACTAAACCGCGATAGTTTCCATAGGATCAGGCGCAGAACATTTTCAAGATAGATTTCCAAATTTTCGATTGATAGTAACAAATATGGTTTTTTTTTTGTTTCGGGAATCACTCTCTTTATTCAGAAGCATATGGAATAGTCGCTGGTTGAAGACAATTCCGTCATTTCATCTTTGATTAGGGAAGGAGGATCTTATTGTAGTCGTATCTATGTAATCATTCTAGATACCTTAACTCCTGTCTTTTGATTTATGTGTTACAGGATCTGCTACCCGAAAAAATCAAGGCTAAGCGATATCTTCTTTAGTCTTATTTTCCAGAATTCGCCAGTTATCGGTTACCCTCTGATGCTGTTTTTGATGCAGCAGACAACAAAGATGTAGTACGAGTGGAATACTTTATCAAAAAAGAATTTTCGTGATTCCTTGAGGAACGCTCAGTGCTTTGCATATATGCTATGTTTAGTTGCAGTTATACAGGTTTTCTTGTTGAAATTCCCTCACGGTAGAGACCGAATAGTTTTTTTGAAGAAATTTAAATGGTCTCTATGACACCGTATTTGTTATGTTATCAACAAAAACAACCATCTTGTGTACATCTATGAGTATTAAATGGTTTGCAGAACATTCGACCTCAAGCGGAAGTTGAACCCGCGTTTCTTCCATACCAGGGGCGCGTGCTACCAATACACGCCACCGAGGCCACCACTCTGTTACCACTCTTTTCTGACATAGCTTGTAGGAAGATCTACTTACTTAAGTCCTTGGACGGTCCGTCTTCACGACCATGTAGATCCCTGCACATAAAAATGTGCTGATGTAACTGTTTTTCTCTTGAGTCCCGAGGTAAACCTAACCGGGATTTCGTCAGAGCAGTCGTCGACCTTTGTGGATTAGAGGGAGATTACTTTCTTGTGACTAGTAGTTACTAAGACGGCGGCCATTCCTAGTACTGTTTACTCTTAGTTGGGCCTTTACTAGTGAAAACGTCGGACCTTGTCTTGAGTGAACCTGGTGGGGGTTGCACCCTCCTCCAGAGTCACGATGAGGCGGTAAACCATTTAGAAGCGACTTGTGGAATTGACACGCTTTGTTTGTGCTTATTTCAAATTTCATAAGTTACAGGTAAATGTGAATGAATTTCATGCACTAAAGGAAATTTCAAAACCACAAAGTCTTGGGAAAACCAGCCGTAGCGCCCAGATAGCAGAGTTTCCAGAGTTTTTGTTCTTGTTAGAAGCCGATGTTGAAAATAGGTACTCAGATATGTAGTAACAATGTGGCTTTTGCGGGTTTGTTTGGCAGTTGTTCTATACAGCGTTTTTTTCTGCTTGTAGGATACATCTTGGAAATGGACCTTTCCAGTGGCTGTTCACAATAGAGGTTTACTTCATACATGACTGATATTTTCTCGTTTTTCAATGAACAGCTATTTCAATAGTGCTTGTACCTCCTAAAAATATCTTCACTATAGGTCAATTGTTCTTTTGATTGACCTGCCCCAGATGATGATTAACTAAATCCTCTCGCTCTTTCTTATTCAAGCGTTCTCACATACACATACATTGAAGCAGTCAAATAATCCTAGACGTTATATCGTACCCAGTGATGTATACTGTTGTTCAAAAGCTTTTGCGTCAGGTGAGATTCGAAGCCATATTTCACCTCATCTGGGAACGCGTACTCGCGCTTGTTTTGACACCACCTTTTCACGCTACAACGAATCTATCTGTCAGAAACCAACCGTCAACGATTCAGCCTAAGTAGACAGTATTGACTTTGGACCCAGTCACGCTGACAGATATTGGGTATGGGGTAATCAAGTAAAATGCTGTTGGCAGTCGTACGATGTTTTAATTAGATGTAGAGTGATGCAGAAAATTTCTGCGTCAGGTGAGATTCGACCTGTCGATACAGACTACGTAGACCGGAGCGTTGAGGGATGGCTGCTGACAGATAGATTCGTTGGTGGTGTAACGGTTCGAGCACGCGCCCCTGCATATCATAAAATGTGGTTTCAAGTCTCACCTAACGCGGAAGTTCTGTACATCAGTCTACATCGATGTTCAAACGGCATTGAGGCTGCTGAAACAATTTTGAAGGCACCGCTGAATAACACCTCCGCCTACTGCGACTTTTAGGAGATGAATCTCTGGACGTCTAATTCACGACAGTAATCAGATTCTACATTGATTTCGAATTTCCTCCTGAAAAAAGGAGCATAAAATCACCATTTTTGCGGTTCTCTCAGAGCACATCATATAGCTCGCTGAATGACCAGGCAGCTGTTTTTATGAAAATTATATAACTACTCGCAAAATGGCCAATAATGGTTATCTGAAGATCAACCGGTGCAGCTAAGGAGGCTGGAAATGCAATGGTCAAAGTCGTCGGATAATAAAACCTGTATGGTTTTCTGGTTCGAATCCGCCTCCAGTAATCATATTTTTCAACTCTCTAGAGTGGCATAATGGAAGTAGTTGTGCTACTTTTGATCCATAATGGCCGGCACTCCACGTGGTAAGCACCTGGAAACGCTTTTCCATACTACCTCAAGGAAAAACAGTAAGACAAAATCGACATTTTTGAAGACAAAGCTGTATGACATTTGAACCCATGAGAAATCCGCAGATCTTCGTGGATGACGGATGTGAGAGAACCAATCGATTGAAGGAAGTGCTGGGGATCGTGTGAAGCAAGATCGTATAAATATTGGTGTTCATAGTTTCTTCCGAATTTGACACTTTTGTTAATTCCATTGTTATCAGGTCGAGGAAAAAGTAGTTTGACACTCGCTGGGATTTTAGATTCAATACATAATTTCAGAAACAATAATTATTCTTCAAAATAGAGATTTTCACCATCCACGATCTTCTGTCAACGATTTCGGATCTGCTCGAAATCACCAGGCTCTGAGTCAAAAAACTCGTCACGTGCCTCTTCAACTTGATCAGATGTCACGAATCGGCGTCCAGGCAGGAAAAGTTCAACTGACCGGAAACGCGAATCATATTCGGACGGCGAACCATCTGGACTGTAGGTTAGGTGCGGCAAGACCTCGACTCCTTCCAATTCTTCAAACGTTTCTCTAGTCTTCTTTGTGGTGTGAGGTTTTGCTCTGTCTTAGTACTAAGCTGAAAAGAAAGTTTCCGTCGTTTGATAAAGCATTGAAAATTTATGCATATATTCAGACAACAGACAACACCAACTATTCTCCAAAGTACAAGCCACTATTATCCACCACTTTTTGCCATCGGTCCAACAGGTTTCGCAGCTGATTGAGGTACCACTCCTTCGGCTTTGAATCAAAGAACTCAACATGCTTCTCCAAATTTCATTGGAAGATTCAAATCGGGGACCTTCCAAAAAGCATCTGAACCAAATTTGTACTCGTAAAGCATGAACAAACGTTTTCGTTTCCCTGGACAATTCCATTCTAGAGCAAATATAGACAACTTATAAATCAATAGATGCGCAAGAAGTACACCTTTCAAATGATATGAAAATCACTCACGATTCATGCGAAAAAACGACATTCCCATCCACAACGATGAAAATTTTCTTTCCCACCTAGTAAAACAGTGCGCGCTTTCGACGAATCAGTGTCGGGTACTTCCTCTTCAAAGCATCGTTGCCGTGGGAGCTTCTTATGGAAATATTCCTGAGATATTCCCATGAATTTACAAGCACCGATACTGTGTGTAACGAACATAACATTCAATTTTTCATAGGTGTTCAAGAACTTTTCCCTCAACTTAGTATTTACTTGAAAAGTCAACCAATTGACAATCACAACACCATGATATATGATAAGCAAACATTCGCTGGGTGAAAATTGAATGCCTTGCTCTCAAAAATAATAGGACTGGCAATCGAAAAAGTCGAACGGTTAGGTCACTATTGAGCAGGCTGTAGTTCTTAGACTTTTATCGCGTAGAAACTGCTTTAGGATGCCCAAGAGATGATAACCTAATGAAGCAATATCAGGCTATACTGTAGAAATAATACCGTGGTCTATTTCAGTTTCTCCAAACTGCAAGAAATCGACCTTGTGTTGTGAGATGGTCGCTCAGTGGGTGAGGTGTCATCGAGACATCATGCAGTAGCCCATTTTATCTAAATGTAGAGCGAGTGCGACGGCCGAATCTAAGTGTCTTGTCAAGCCACGCAGAAACATTCTCCAACAACGGATTCGTTTGAAAAAAGACCCTCTTTCATCCACAAAGGTTGCCAAACACTTACTTGTGGCGATGACTCGAAAAATCGAGTGGAACTCCTAAGCTTTATTTAGTACGGGTTATCCCTCTAAATAATCGCCGTTACATTAAGCTTGATCGAATGGGACTTTCTTCTGCGGCTGGTGTTAGCTAATCACTCCACCTGAGTTACACTACTTTGGTGAATGACAGGACAGTTGTTTTTTCTTTGATGTTCGAGGGAGATTTCATAGTCATAAAGAATTGCCATAAGCTTCTTGCTTAGCACATTGTACGTGGTGTATCACAAACTGTGTTACTACCATACATTCATTGTACCTGAGACAGAAATGAACGGAGATGTATGAAGACAAAAATTACTGTTTCTTCGGCACCTTACGGAAAGTCAATAAAGCTAGTTACGTTTGCTTCCAGTTCACGAAGTTCACGTCTGATATACAAAGACTGACAGCTGTAGCACTACCAAACGATTAAAGTACTACTAGGTCGAGGAAGAAGTTCCTCAACACCCGTAAACTTAAAAATTCATGTTTGTTTTGCACAGTAGCGGTTATTGTAAATTTATGGGAATATCTCAGTAAATATTTCAATATTTCCATAAGAAACTCTTTAGTCAAAGCGCATCAAATTTCATTTTACTCTTCGGGTGGACGAAATTGAGTTTCGAATTTTGATACGCTGTTGCTGAAAGCGACAACTTTCGACAAAATATGCTGTGAATGAGATCTATGTTGCCAAAAGTAAAGGAACTGTGATGCGACCAGCTGGACCGTGTCTACGATCGTTTGAGTTGAAGGAAAGGTACCCGACATTGATTCGTTGAAAGCGCACGTTGTTTCAACAAGACAATGCCAAACCTCCCATCGCAAAGAAACCAAGAAAAAGTCTAATGATGAAGCGAGTCGAGGTGTTACTGCACCAGTCTCCAGTCCAGACGCTGCGCCGTCCGATAATGGTCCGCGTTTCCGCTCAATGGAACATTTCCTGCGCGGACGTCGATTCAAGAAATTTGGTCAAGTTCAAAAGGCGTGTCAGGAGTTTTGTTGATTCAAAGCCCAAGGAATAGCCGCATTTGACCAGATTCGGAAGCTTGGTTGGATAACGATGGTTTTCATTTTAAAGAGTAATTATTGTTGTTTTTAGTTGAATTTTTGAATAAATTGAATCTTCAGCAGGTGTTAAGGAACTTTTTCCTAAACCAATATAAGCTTCAGATGATTAAAATACAACTTTCGGGCTTTCACTGAAGACTCGCACTTTTCAATATGCCTCAAATAGCGATTTTCAGATCCACAATTGCTATTGCATTTTCGTCTTTATAACTTTGCATAACCATGAGCAAGAAACCATTTACTCCAGCAAAAAAAAAAATATAAACATTTTTGCACTTTAGGTTGACGTGCAAGCGTGATTCAATTTTTCTTTGAAAAAAAAAAAAAGACTATGAACGATGATTATCAGACATCCAATGTGTGATGTTTTACTCGGTTTCCTACTTCCTCATTCATTAGTTTGAGAAATCAGGTTGGCATGGAACAGTCTGTGGACTCACTGTCTACCTGAAGAACTTGCATTGCAAGGCACCCTTCGATGTGATTGACTGGCGCCAACAGACACTCAAAGACAAACCACCTTTACCGTTTTTCTCAGAATTTGACAAATAACCAGTTGCGATCAGCCACCACTTCAGTGAGTATGAGATAACACATTTTAAGTTAAGAATCAACTTTTTCAGAACGGAACTAACACGTATATTATTTTTTGCAGTTGAAAGAAGTCATACATTTACTAGTCTTTATGTGATGCAGCACTTAATAATTCGGAAAAAGTGAAGAATGAATAAATAACGTATTTCTTTGTTATTGCTGCTCGCTGTTCATCACATAGCAAAAGAATGATACTACAAAATTTGTAAAATCAAATAAACGCCTCGTAGAACAAACCGAACATTTGCAGTGTACTTAAGCGGACAAGGAACAATGTAATGCTACCAACGCATCTGAACAACATAGTTTGATGGACTACAGTTTCATCCTTCTTGATCGAAATCATTCTTAAACTGCTCCAACCTCGCCAAATCGGCACTATTAACAGTCGGTTTCGTTGTAGCAAGTGACCTCATCATGTCTTGCTGAAAAAAAGATGAAACCGATCAAGAAGAAATCAGTACAAGAAATTTCGAGGCAGAAGTAAATAACATTTTGGAAAAAACATCGTTTACTATTTAATTCACTATCACAACTAATCAGCATGCTATATAGTAACCAATTCCTCTGCAATACCTCAACGATCGTCGAGAAATAAGCATTGTATTTGAATAGCGTACTAAGAACAGGTTCACCTAGTTTGTCCTCAGGCACATCAACCAAACTCATAGCCATTGCTCCGCGATCACTTGGGCTACATGGAATAAGCAGATCGTGCACTATCACCGAAGGATCCTTTCGCGTTGGCCCACTTACGCATCTCAAAAGCAAACTTGCAAAGTCAAGATTTTGGAGAAAATAAAGTTTGAAAAACTTCCATTATAAGGGCAAAAAACAAGGTAATCATCTTTACTTGAAGTGAGAAGCAGATTTCACATGTCGACCCGTTGCATTAGAGCATCGTTGACTAGAATATTGATATCGTTACCTGAGTAGCCTCTGGTACGCTCAGCCAATATCTAAATTATGCAAAACAGACTGTACCGGAATCACTACGGTTCCATACGTAGCCAGAAGCTAACAAAAACATCATATTCCATAATTAACCGCGAGAATGCTGGATATTCATGATATTTCATGACACTGCATCTTTTGAACGCATAACATACTGGCAACGTTTATATTAATAACCCGACCTATCTTAAAGGATAAAGGATAAAGCTCTCGGCGTTGATCAATCCCTGAGGGATGCGCCATGCATTCGACTTCAATTTTTAGCTTCGTTTGAGGTGATTGAATACATAGCTGGCCTTCACAATGACTCGCGGTGGCCTACCGCTGAACAGAGTCAGTGCTGTTTATCCTCCCAGACAAGTCTGAGACCTGCCTGGTACCAATTTACCGACCCCGAAGGGATGGATGACTTGGTGAGCCTTGAGCGCGAGATCGAACCATTGACTTCGTATGCGACGCAAAGCACCTCTAACCACTGCGCCACATGCGCTCTGACCTATCTTATCTACTTGGAAATATGAAAATTATAACGATTGGAAGTATTTTGAAAAAACATATGTGCCATAGGAGTGCATTTCATTTTGGCATGATCTATGTAAAATGTGTAATTTATAGCCTACATGCGATATTACTATGATGTCTTTAGATTGCATGAAATATGTGATAGATTAAAGGCGCATATGGAGCAATGGTTAAAAGGTGTCCTGCGAAGCACACGTGGTCGACGGTTCAACCCCGCTCCCGAGGTTCACCAGGCGTTATTCTCCGTGGTTGGTAAACTCGTACCAGACCTGTCTAAGAGGATAACAGCACTGATTTGATATTCGATAAGCCACCACAAGTCATTCTAGAGGCCAAATATGCATTCAATCGCATTAGCGATGCTTGAAGAAGGCAAATGCATAGTGGGTCCCTCAAAGACTGATCTACGCCAAAGCTTTATCTTTTTCTATGAGACAGATTAGAAGCAGATAACGCAATGATTGCGACTACCAGTCAAATATGTAGGTATGCATATACATGTGGTAAAAAATAAAACTGCATCTCCATCAGAAGAAAAAGAGCTGTGCACCACAATTTTATTTTAGTTGTGAAATTTATAATAACATGGAAAAGTGCACAAACCTTATAATTATTGTCCGTTAAATTATTACTGTGGCGTCCAACATTAAATCGTAACATGTCTTTACGTGCGTCCATTTTGGGAAGCGGAATACAGATTCGTTTATCAAAATGCCTGAAATATCAAAATGGCTTTGTAAAAAAAAAAACCGAGAAGAAATAATAAAGCGGTTCACTTTTCAGTTTTTCCTACATGCTCTACCGTATTTACAAACATGTCAGATCTGAATGTAAACCTAAGCCAATCATAGGTGACGACGGTACAAAATGATCGGTTCCAGGTAAATGTTTATGTAACTCAACCCCTCAGTTGACTATTTTGAGACCTCGCTCAGAAGCAATACGACTTGATAACATATTTTGAGCCTTTCATGAGATCTGTCATGGTACATATAAAGTGCTAGGCACGTGTTTTGGCCTTTCAGCCTCATCAGTAGCACAGTGCCTTTTTGTTCAGTCAGTTCCTCAGGCAGTATAACCTCCCTATAGAGGAATCGACGACGACCTTTTACACTCGACGAACGGTGAAAGGATCACCATGGTGTTCTTTCAAAAGGTTCACTGTCAACTGCATGGCGTACGGCTATTACGTGGGCATATGTAACAAAGTTGCAAGTAACAAGTAATCAACTAATTTGAGATCTCGCTCAAGAACAACATAAATGTTTAGTTTAGCAAAAGAATAGCCCGGCAAATAAACCCCAATTTTCCTACACTAGGTAACTTCCGTAAAAATGAACTCTGATATTTAAAAATGAGCAAAAATGTCAACCAAACTATGAGACTGATAAGAAATTTTCAGTCAGACATGGGAGAATAACAGAACTAGTCAAGGTCCAAGGTTTCCGTGGAGTATGAAGCTATTTTACATACGACCAAGCGTTAACGCTTTCTGCTAGATCGTCGGAATCATATCAATAGGTTGGGGAAAAGCTCTGGGAAAATACTTGTAAATTTTTTTGGATATCGGTCATTTTTTGGTTTTTTGGGCTCATTTGAAAGCCCGTCTTCTCCCGCATTGATTGGTATATGATTTATCTACTTAATTCAAGGTGGAATTAATAAGCGAGCAAACTAGATTATTGATGATGCATGAATGGCTGTTGAGTTCAAATGCAGCGTTGGCAAGTGAACGCATCAATCCAGCTTGGGGCGAAGACAGAGAAGTACGGTGTACAGGTGGTTCAAAAAGTTTGACGAAGGTGAAGAAAGCTTGAAAGATTAGCCGCTTTCAGGTCATTCAAAAGAAATTGATTGCCAAACTGTGCTTGGAGCAATTGACGAAAATCCTTCTTTGAAAAACTCGGTCATTCATTAGTTCAACAGCAAGAATCGCATTTTATGCTCGCGGAATCGATCTTTTGCCGCAGAAGTAGCAGGAAGTGCTTGAAGTTGACTATTGGTTTTGCCTTAGTTCTGGTTTGATAGGTGCATAAATAAATGTTTTACAAGCAATTTCTTAGTACTTTTTTCCCAACCTATTAAGTCAAAGTTGTTGTGCAGATGGAGGAAAATGGGTTCATCACGGTCATTTTCATTTCATAGCAGTGACGTAGCAATGAACTTGAATTGCGAATCAAATCGTGTTAACACGATCACTGCCGGGCAACATAAAACAGAACAATAGGTTGCATCACTCTCACTACCAGTAAAGATGTTCGAATGAGTGGGTCGACTGAACTATAAGCTACTTTTCAAATTACAGCCAAAATGCGCAGTAGACATCGGTTTACTGGAGAAGCTAAACCACCTCTGTCAGCATGTCCTTAAACAGTTCGTACGGGCAAAAGCAGGGATCTTTGCCAGAAACAAGTCGAAATCGTTAGCTAGTGAGGAGCCTATCAGACCATCCCTTTTTGGTCTGGACGCGCATTCAAATATCCCATGGTTAACACAAGGAATCATAAGATTTGGTTTATAGTAGCTCATCGTATTGAAGAAAGGTTAACCGGCCGAGCGTGTGCAAGCTTCCAGACAAGTCCCATCAGATAAGTGTCAGAACTTTCAAAACTTATTGGAGTGTATTCACCCAACAC
This sequence comes from Parelaphostrongylus tenuis, assembly GCA_019055375.1. Classification (NCBI taxonomy): domain Eukaryota; kingdom Metazoa; phylum Nematoda; class Chromadorea; order Rhabditida; family Metastrongylidae; genus Parelaphostrongylus; species Parelaphostrongylus tenuis. Next base: position 122,839 of record JAHQIW010004663.1, read on the forward strand.
GAAGATGATGTCGTGTCCAATGACCAATGACGTGAACGCTACTGCTAGTCATGAACACATGTTAGGTGTTAGTAAACCTTCTTGTTTATAAATCTTGCCATTTAAACGCAACTTTTATGTCAATGAAAAAATGATCCAGAACTTTCCACAATCCACTTCCGTATAGCGCCACTAAATTCGTTAAGAATGAGACAAAAACACTTCCAGCCTGGTATACTGATACTTCTTCAGTCGTAAGCATTACCAACGGATCTGATATGTGAGATCTTAAGCTGTCCAGCTTGAACATTAGCCCAGGCCGATTAGGTCGCAACATTGAAAAAAAATATCTCATGATCCGAAGTATTACGATTTTTGTGTGCATTCAAGATTGAAGAAGGATCGAAAAAACTAAACGATTTGAGGTGGGAAAATTGAAAAAGTGACCCAATTTTTGAAAACTGACATTCCTTTAACCATGGCATTATCAACTGATAGTAGCTTATTAGCTTCTTCTCTGATCTGGGTAATACACGAATACACGAGATTGATAAAGTGGATTAAGATAGCTAACTTTCCACGTCATTGCATTTTTCAGAGGTGATGATTCGATAACTGTCCACATTAGTACGTTTTCGTCGTAGATCCACGCCCTTGTTGAATTGATACTGCTAACGTTGAAGAGAAAATGGTTTTTGAAATATCATTATGCTTTGTGCTATCTAATGATAATAGCGATTTCTGCAGGATAGATTCTGGAAGATAACGAATTATTTCAATAGGTGGTTAATTAATTATGATACGCTTCATCCTGTATCTAGCGACATTGCCGAGAGAGGTTCTCCATTTGAGCATGCTTCACCGAAGAAAGTTCAGCTCTGACGAAACGAAGGCAAAGCTTCACGGCGAGGAATAACGAATGTGGACAATGAACTCGAAACATTAGTTATTAAGAAGACGAAGACGTCGATTCGATACTTCAGCTCATCAACCTCCTGTGTTAGCTATAACATAAAGTAAGCTATTAGTGGGACAAAAATTCTTGAACTATAAACCAACAACACAGGACCTTCTAATAGCGGCATCTAAAGTCCATGGTATACTTGTAGCTCCATGCACCACTATGCCATCGTTGTCCACTCCAATACCTTGCATCTGCACCACAAGGTCGGTTTTCACGCGACGACCGCTTTCACTTTCACTATCTGATTTCGTTGAACATAACGAGTCAATCTGAAGAGTAAATCAAGATTATTATAATCGAATTTTCTGCAAAAGTACTTTTTATAGACAATTTCAACTCAGATGGTTGAAGTGTAAAGGATAAAGGATAAAGCTCTCGGCGTTGATCAATCCCTTAGGGATGCGCCATGCATTCGACTTCAATTTCTAACTTCGTTTAAGGTGATTGAATGCATATCTGGCCTTTACAATGACTCGCGGTGGCCTCCCGCTGAACCGAGTCAGTGCTGCTTATCCTCCCAGACAAGTCTGAGACCTGCCTGGTACCAATTCACCGACCCCGGAAGGATGGATGGCTTGGTGGGCCATGAGCGCGAGATCGAACCATGGTTGCAGTGTACAGAACAATAAATGAACAAAAATTACATCAGTCATCAATTCTCTCAAACTTTCGCTTATATGCACGAGTTATCAATTTCTTAGAGATATTTTACCCGTACTAGGAAGCATTTAAATGCCCAATGTAGTGATTTGTGACCGCCCCTACTAGTGAGAAGAAAATGGCATTTACTAATAATGCTCATATTTTTGCATTATTGCCTATTAGAAGTGGTGTCGTTGAAAAAAAAAAGAATGACGACCATTAGCCATCGAAGATATATCTGCGATAGCCGGAACATTTGCTATACACGGTGGAAAACAACCTCATCAAAGAAGATAATCGACGATCTATACTTTCGAGCCACCGCAAAAAGATTCTCGATCAATCTGAAAAGAGAAAAGATAGGCTTCCATCTTATTCACGCAGTTTTTGTATAATTATTTTTTTGAAATGTGAGTAACAAGATCTAAACCTAAAACTTCACATTCGTTACATAAATATATTTATATCTATCAATTTACACTTAGGCGCGGAATAACGCAGTGGTTTGAGGTTAGTGAGTGGACAGTTGGTGAGTGTATCACAAAGCTAGGTGGTCAGCAAAGCGTTGGTTCGATTTCTTCCTTCAAAACTGGCATGCAACAATCAGCGAACAACTATGGCTCGCTTTAGCTCAAATACCTCTAGGAATGCAAAGATAGTGGTCCTGAAAATCCTTCAACGCTGGAGAAGACTGAATCTTTAAGCAGCAGTCGAATCAACACGCGAAATAATCGAAAACCTTTGTGGATGATGATTGCGAGGAAACGAATCAAATTGCAGAATTGCATGTTACCACATAATGACTTGTGAATACGGCCTTGTGAAATCAAACGATAGAAAATCAGCAACTCTCTAGATAAGAGAATCTTTAGTATTATCCAAAGACACACTCTTATTCTCTAAGCAAATGGCCTAACAAAATTTGAAAAAATGGCATACATTTTAATGAGATAAAAATTGACGAAAGATAATGATGAACAGCTTCGCACTTTTGTCATAATTCGAACGAAATTCTTAGGGAACTATTTGAACGGACTGTGATATATCCCGATCTCGCAACAAACATTCCTTTGTTTTAGTAACTCCTTTTATCTGTGGAAATTTTGTGAAAAATCATAAAACATCAAGTATTCATCTGTCATCTTAGAAAATCGTTTCAACGCAAAATTTATAGAGCCGTGCACGGACACAAGTTTTATTTTGCTATACAGTTAGAGTTTGGCTGATCTTTAAAGTTTGTAAAATTGGAAGGTAGTAGCTTACTTTTCCGATTGACCAAGACACTTAGACATGAGGTCCGATGACGATACCAAGAAAAATGTCGAGTTATTTGCTTCCGTTGCAACGGATTTTGCTATGTAAGATTTACCCGTACCACGAGGACCAAACAATAGAATTCCCCGGCATGGCTTCCCATTACCTATAAAATTGACTATTTCATACGAATTGCATCAACTGTATTTCATTCAATAACAGAAGACACTACGAAAATTTGACCTTTGTCACTCTTGAAATTACAGCAGGAGAAGCAACGAGTTTGATTACGATCATTTAGCTTGTTGAAAAAGGAAAATCCTGCGCAAAGACGTCAAACGTTCACTTCTTTAAGAACATTGCATAAGTACTTTTATTACTATCAGTGGAAAGTCATTTTTTGTCATTAGAAATTTTTACGAGATTGGAATTATGGCACCGATCGCATCAACAACGTGTAAAAAATGAAAAACGTTCCATTGCACTTGTCATTATGAACACCACTCCATTCTATATGCGTTAAACCATGGTGATACAAAAAGCAATGGGCGATTTCGTCGCCTCAAGACCTACAAAAACATTTACAAAACATCACTAAAACTCTTCGCTTCTTTTCTTTCTCTTCTTCTCCCTTCTTCTCCTCTCTCCGTTTCCTTCTCGCGCGAACGCAACCCATACGCAAATTTAGCCGCTGGCTCTTTTCAACTCGAAGGGGCCACACCCGTCAGCTTGTACCAAAGTGCAATGCATGAGTCTCTACTACCAAAGTAGTACCTGCTTAGTTAGGGAGCTCTCACAATCAAGAAGGCGAGCCATGGTGAGGCCCATGCCTTTGATTGGGGCTGACCGAGGGTTTAAGCTACTCAACGGCTGGATTTTTGCGTATCTTAAAGCTCTTTTGTTTTGCTTCACAATAATTTGAGCGAACACTAAGTACAAGTCTGGCCTGGTACCAACTTACCGACCCCGGAGGGATGGATGGCTTGGTGGGCCGTGAGCGCGAGATCGAACCATTGACCTCGTGTGCGACGCAGGGCACCTCTAACCACTGCGCCACATGCGTTCTGACCTATCTTATCTTGGAAATATGAAAATTATGACGATTGAAAGTATTTTGAAAAAACATATGTGCCATAGGAGTGCATTTCATTTTGGCATGATCTATGTAAAATGTGTAATTTATAGCCTAGATGCGAGGCCACCGCGAGTCATTGTAAAGGCCAGATATGCATTCAGTCACCTCAAACGAAGTTAGAAATTGAAGTCGAATGCATGGCGCATCCCTAAGGGATTGATCAACGCCGAGAGCTTTATTTTTAAGTACAAGTAAACCGCGATTCTTCTCTACAAGAATCGGAAATTGAATATATAGCCCAGAATGCAACTTAGAGAATAAAGAGTTAGTGAACAAATTCCGGGTGTAGATGAGCCAGTGTTACTCAGAAAAGATACCAGTCCATAAAGAGAAGGTGGTGATCGCCTAGTCGGTGTCTAAAACGACGATTTGAAATTGACAGTCGAAGTTTGTCCTCTATGGTCCAGTCGATATGTAACGAAAAAATTCAAAGTCCACATCTCAACAATTGTTCGTCATTTGACACAATTGCAAAGGTGAAAAAGCCCAATCAATGTGTGGACTTTAGGACTGAAAGAACAACAGAAGTGATCGTCGTGGTGAACTTTGATGAACAGGAGATTTTAAACGACATTCGATGAGCGCAGTGATTCAACCGAAGTGAGGTTCTCAGACACTTCACAAGATCAAGTTTCCATCAATCAGGGGCTTCAACAGCCTATGATGATCATCATAGGAAACAGCACTAACTTTTCAAAACCGCCCAAACCACAGAAGCAGATGACTTTGTTATAGAAATGGAACACAAACATCCAAGCAGTTATGACCGATATGTTAATTAACTTTTCTGATAGGTACAGAATTTACTACCAAAACGTCACAAGTTATATAGTACTACTAATCCAACTTTTTCACTTGTTTAGAGTACTAATGATCACTCAGTAAAAGATCAAATAAAATTGTATAATTTTGCATATTATATTCCCCTTCATTATTATTTTGCTGCAAAAAGAACAACGTTATGGTCGAAAACGATAAATGAATCAATCGATAAAAGTGATTTTTCAACAGATACCTCTTTCCGTATTATAAAAAGTTGGCTAAAGTCAATATGTCACTAAGATGATAAGTTGGCATTTCATCAAGAGGCGGTCAGGTTCACACATGAACGAGACCATTGAATAATGGCTTCAAAACACCGAAACGTGTGCAAACCACAAACCTCAAACTGGCTGCTACAATTAACTAACAAGGCCTTTTCAAAAAAATAAGTACACTATTGAAATGGCTAAAATTTGAGCTACCAAATGACTAATGAAAACCCACAAATAAATATGCATTTAGAACAAAACGTCTCCATAGAATCGTGTGTTCAGAAGAACACATGAGGTCCCCAAAGGGCTTAGCATCTAATTTTCGTCTACAAGCATAGTACCGTTACAAAACTCACTGATATCAGCAGAAACATGAACCACAAGAATACGTCCTTATGTAGACATTAAACTTAACTTCAGCTCCTCAATACAGAATCAACTGCAGACAATACAACAAAGGAAGAGGAAAGCTGTTGTTCACTAAGTATTACAGTCGCCGTGGAGAGAGGAACTAAGAGTAACACCAATAGCCAAACGAAAGTAATCAAATCAAGCGGTTCCCATATCTTACTATTGTGCATGAATTTACTTCAATAACTTACTTGCCTTAGAGGATAACAAGAAATCAACCCTTTTCCTCCAAAAACATTTCATATTCCTAGATGAATAGTATATCAAACAACGTAATGATAACTAGTACTATAACGTTACATTACTACTCCGCAACTGCACTTCAAATCGTTTATAATAAACATGATATCAAATTCCTCCCAGATGGTTTATCGCCTTATCGTGATTGGGTGTTCCTGGGTGCCGGACAGTGCAGCGCAGATGAGGGTTCAACCTCAGCAGGGCCACCCAACCTGGAAAGGAGTCCGACGTTTTTGCTCCGAAAGTCCAGCTAAAAGCAAAACGTACCGGAAATGACCGCCGTCCTGGTAGTTACTAGTCGCAAGGTGGTAATCTCTCCCTGATCCACAAGCGCTGGCGCTTACTCTGATGTGGTGACGACCTAAGCCCCGAATAGGCTTACTTCGGGACTCTAAGGAACAAAACGGCTAAATCAGCACAGCTTTTGTGTGCTGGGACTATACAAGTAAGTGAAATCAATTTGACAACGCTAAAGCAATTGCAATCCTATCAGCGTCTGCAGAACAAGGAATGAACTCGTCCTACGTAATAAAACCGTCAGACTGCTACCAGAACCGCATCACAAAATACCGAACCAATGTCATAAAATTAACATATCTCACAATGCTGTTTAAGAAGCTTTCAGCCCCCACCCAGTCTTGTGACGGATACAAAATCTTTATGATGAATCGACGTTTCACAAAAATGTTTGAGGCGTGGCACGAAAACTATGGCGTTGTCTAAAATTTCTTGACATTTCGACACTGTTGTTAACTCAATTGCTATTTCTTCAAAGAAACCAACTGATCAACAATATAATCACCACCATGATCAGTGGTATGCAACCACCTGCTGAGCAATGATCAAATATTTTTTTCACAAAAAATGAGGTAGGTGGTAAAAAAAAAGTCGGTGAGGCCACCTTTGAGCATGGTCGTAGTTTTAAACTCTTTTCTCCCGCAAATGCTACTTCAGAGCTCGAAAGAGTGACAGTGCGATAGAGCAATATCAGGAAAATTCGGGTATGCCACCATGATGCAGCTCAGTTTCTTCGAAATGTAGCGAGTTGACTTTGAGATGAGAGGTGGTTGATCAATGAATAAAGTGTCCATCGTGACACCACTTAGCAGTAGCCCATTTTACTTAGACGGGCGATGGTACTGAGGACATTACAAAGTGTCTATCCAAGTTACTAGAACATTCTCCAACAAATCAGTCTTTTGGCGACAAGCCCAATTGAGATAGAAAAATTGGAAAAATCAATAGCGTGAAACACTCAATATTTCGGCTTTTATGAATTAAATTATACAGTTCTCTAAGTCTCTTGACTCTAATCACCCACTTTCAGTCAATACTAAAATGTCTCAGAAAGCCCATTTGCACATAGTATGAATATACAAGTGAACCTCATATTTTGGTCCAAAAATGGTCCTCCCGAACTCTCGGAACAATTTTTCCGCGTTTCAATGTCGACGAATTCGACGGGGGGTTTAGTTCACCTTCGCTAAATATTCGATATCAGACATGTTGTGTTTTGTCTGACAGAACAGAACAGCTGCTGCCTGTGAATCCCCCGCAGCCGACGTCGTGCTCATTGACCGCTCCGGTCGCCTGAGAGGGCTTTGGCATGGACGGCTTTTGGATGACGACGATGAAGGGGCGTGACAATGTGTGGCTATGCTTTCGGCATAGAAGACATTGACGGCAAATACCAAACCGAGCACCGAAGATCCCATCACTCGCACCAAAGATGAAATTTGGAACACTTCGGAAATCGACGAAGTTATGCCAACATGACTCATTTGTCACCCGCATAGCAGGCAATCCGCTATTATATTCTGCTGTTTCACTCTGGTCGGTGTTATTGGAAACACAGCTCTATTACTATATATTCTGATTCATAAACTCTTTCAGAACTCCATCTCATCGCATTTCATAGCACAACTGTGTGTTACCAATCTAGTTGCATTACTTGCTCTAATGCCTTTATTTCTTAACACAATATGGACGGGTATTAACGTGTTTCAAAACAGTAACTTTATGTGTCGATTGCAGGCAAGTGTTTTGACTTGTTTCCACCTTATCTTTTCTATATATGATCAAAGTCTGGACAATCTCTATCATGCTTTTGACGTACTTACTCGACCATATCTCTAAAATATTTACCTTGCACATATTTAAATGTGTGTCGTACTTCATAAAATCATGCTAAATCCACTTTTCAACTCAAATAGAATTGATTAGTCTTCATTTAAATTTACAACACTTTTTACCCATTAGGAAGGAAGAAAGAGAAAAGTATGTAAACAAAAATTGTCAGTATCCAAAGCAGAGTAGAGTGAAACACTCATGAGCTACGAGAAAAGTTGATAACGATCACGGGCAATAAGTAGCACTATTCCCAACAAAATATTCATTTCACATTCAATGTTTTAAATATGAAGCAATCTCAAAGAACTTTCTTAAATTCGTTCTTCTTCAACGACTTACTGTTTACAACTAACTAGTTAAAGAATTTGTATCTGCAGTCCTTACATAACGCTATTTTCAGGCAGTTTTGACTTGCATAGTATAGACAATGATGGCATTGATGGCTCTTTGCCCCCCGTTGACATTTGCCAGAATTCACTACGACCAAGTGTTCGGTCTTCGGCCGGGGATATTCTGCATGATTTCTTGAGTGATACAATTGGTCCCAGCCTTGCCATCCGCCACAAGTGGACACATGGCCATTTATGACCCTTCGCTTCGACATTGCGTCTGGGGTCACTCAGATTCCGCTTGAAGTTTCTCATCTACTTACTGATTCTTCGTATTCATACCTCCCGCATTCTCTTCTTACGCGTATACACGTGTACTTGGAATACTCTACCACAGCCCCATTGTGTTCCATTGGCTTGGTATAAATATGTAGCAACAAGCAAAAAATTGCGTATTTTCTTCGGAGTGCGCAGTGTGAGTTGCACTCGCGTTTACATGGTGCTTTCACAAGATAAAGGTTTTCCGCTAAAGTTTTAGTAAATATTCAATAGCTTAAAATGGCGATATTAAAAAAATTCAGTTTCAAATTGATTGGCAAATGTAGGTTTTTAGTGAGCTGTAGCAAGGAAATAAAGAGAGCATTTCACTCACTGAGTGAACAGCTCATCTTCACAGTGGGTGTATTGGTAAATGTGTAGTGAAATTCGTACGCTGAAGAGATCAGAAAGAATGATATGTTACTAAAGGCCTTCTATAAAATTTTTTCTAGTAAAAAGAACGCACACGTGTCCTAAACTTTTCAATATTAAGATCTTCTCAATGAGGAAACAACGCATCTCCATTTCTTACTTCTTATTTCTTGACTATATGTAACAATGTAAAACCAAAACACATTTTCCTCAATGTAAAACTTTTTCAAGAACCTTCTGTAATGTGAATTTTAATATGCAGTCGAAGAGTTTCATAAAGCCCACAATCATCAATTTCAACATACTATTCATTGTTTCTCAATTTTCAGTCACTGTTATAACTCTTAAGCATTGCTTGAATAAAATTTTCACACCTGATAGATTAATATCATTATTTTCTTGGTACAACTTATTGTAATTGGCAGAATGCCGACATCACTATGATTGCATGGTATTAGAGAGCTCCAAACATAAACGTTATATCAACATCAGTAATTTACAAGTGTGTAGAGAAAATCTTAAACTATTAAAATACCACAGAAAACTACAAATTATTTTCAGAACGGTAAAAAAACCCTAATCACATACCAAGAATCGCGAACCGCGGCTGCGATTTACACTGCGCGTAGCGATTACAACTGGTGGTCCTGGAAGGGTCAATCTACAGAGAACTGCTAATGGGGAATCTGAATAGGGATTACCGTTCGATCGAAGACATTCAGTTTAAGGCTGGAATCAATAGATTGTACAGCGAAAACAAGATCACTAGATTTTGAGCCAAAGAGAGACATGTATGAAAGATAAGGATAAATGCCAAAACTCAAGGAATCACTGCATAATTGAAAAGCATAGAAACCTCAAATTATACAACTAGATTTTTCGAAGAACCAGAAATAAATTAGTAAGGTATAGTTAACTCTTCTCTGTAGTTTAGCCGTACTTATCGTGCTCAAAGTAACACAAAAACAAAACAATTTGCTCTTTCTCAAAGGTTTGAGGAAGACTATTCAACTAAGAGAAAACGATTTGTTACAAATGATGATACTAGGGAAAAAACGATTGAGAAAACCACGCAGTTATATTAGTATATACTCTATGAGTAAATAGGTTATTATCTAAGATTACTCATTGATAGGCAACACACTCGATCGCAGTCGGAAGTTGATTTCGCGCTTCACACATACCGAGAGCACGTGCAACCATCACAGCACCGACACCAGCGATCTGTTACCGTTAGCACTTCCATAGATCTGATAGTAGCTGTCAGCGACCAATTTTTAACGGGTTTGGTCAGGCAAGCATATCAGCATGATTGGTTAGTTGCTGACATCTCTGACATTTCAAGGAAAGTGATCAAGTGCCGTTCTACGCGGTGACAATCATGCACGCCAAGCATGCTTGGCATGTTCACACAAATGCGTTTTGGCCGGCCATCTGTATGTTCCTCGCCTTCACTTAATGCCTCGCCTTGCTGGCACTTTGAAGAGCCAGCTTATTATGATGAAAGATGGACACGGCACTGACAGCAAGAACTCATAATAAAAGTGCTACGAACAGATATCAACACGTACCATCGCATAATCTACATGCCCAACTTATCTGGACTGAATCCATTGTTAATAATAATCCTATGCTGTGAGATGGATAAAAGTAAGCTTCAACTGTAGCTGAATATGAAAAGAATCTCTCTCCAAAAAAGGATATCATCCCAACGGCTTATAGCCAATTGAGTTCATACGATATCTTATGATTCCATTTCATGGCAAATTGCTAAGCTTTAGGCTCAGATATTTTTATTACTATACCATACTAAGGGACGCGCTGTAGTGTGTTTAACATGCTAGATTTCACCATGTTATTGACGGATTCAATCGATGTCTGATCAGAATAAATATTCTCACCGTCATAATTATTATTTGAGCTATAATGTCATGTGGTCTGTTAGTGGGCACTTGTACAGCCCGAAACACGTGCTTTCAGTTTCGTCAACCGGGCAGAACCCCTTCGTCAATTAGTCTTTAGCCAATCCTCTCGGGCGCCCCTACTCTCCCTATAAAGAGGTAGGTGACGACAAACGATTTACACTGTAAGTCAAGTGGAATTATCACCAAATATACAGTGTTGCACACTCCATTGCTCTTTGGCTGGGAATTTGGTTATATTATACGCTTATTCCACGGATCTCTCTCTTTGAGGGATCCCGCCCACTTAGCCGCGAGGGCACGTGCCGCGTCCTCAGGTAGTGGATAGGGGAATTAAACGCGAATTGAAATCGACCGTGGTGCTTTCTAAAGACGTAGGCGGATTCAGGGGATGAGCTCCCTGCTTCTGCAGCGACGATTTAACAAACTCCATTTCCACGAGTCAAGTCGGCCAAAAGCCTGCAATCAAGCGGCTGGCAAGTACGTGGGAGGCGGTTAGGAGTCGCCGCCAGATAAGCTCCTCCCGCTCCTCCGAGAGAGATCGGAAAGTTACTTGTGAGTACAACACCCCCACGTTTACGGCTTAGCAAGCTATACGCTGGGTAACTAATTGCTAAAAACAGTAACAAATATGGGTCTCATTTCCCTGACCCCGAAAGAGCCCTTGGTACAGCAGCGCCAGGTAGGACGAGTACGGAGAAACTACTAAAATTTTAGGACCAGACTAGGCTACCAAGATCGAAACGAACTAAAATGACGATCTGTACCTACAATGCAAGAACCCTTGCTCACGAATCCGTTGTAGAAGATCTATTGATTCAAGCAAGAAGGATGAGGTACGACGTCATTCGTCTAACTGAGACGAGAAGACGCCATCCCTTTCACGCCGTTTTTGTTCCTTGGAGCATGCGATAATGGAGATGTCGGCGGTAGTGGCATCCTCGTCAAATCGAATTTGACCGTGAACATCGAGTCATCTGAACAGGTAACAACCCGTATCGGACGATTACGGTTGAAACGGTGTGGTTGGTTCAATGCCGGCTTTCACCATCTTCGTTGCTTACGCATCAACATCAAGCTATGACGAAGACGAAGTCGAAGCGTTCTATATGAACCTCGAAAAATTCTTCAGAGAAGATCATACATTCTTCAAGGTCATTGTCGGAGATTTCAATGCAAAAATTGGGCCTAGAAGAACGTCTGAAGAACGTCACGTCACATTGGGACCCACGACTAAAATGGAACGTACAGGGTGAGGGGCTTCCTGAGTTTATCATGACGACCCAAATCATCCATGGTAACTCACAATTTCAAAAGCCTCACCCTCAGCCATGGACTTGGGAGTCCTCCAGTGGGGAGTAATATAACGAAATAGACCACATCTTAGTAAATCGAAGGCTTTGCCTGACCGATGTCGTTGTTGCTCCTAAGTTCTACACGGGATCAGACCATTGTCTCCTTCGCGCAACGTTCCGTTTTTCGCAGAGAGGAGAGAAAGCCGCTAAAATCAAACAACGAAGTCCCAGAACTACCATAAACTGGGATATATTCAAATCCCTAGTCGGCTCTTGGGAATATACCGTTGTCGACAACATCGACAAAGAACACGATCGGCTCGTGAAATATCTTCACGTTACCGCTATCCGCTATGAAAGTCGAAAATCCTAAAGTCACGAAGAGACGCTTGTCTCCGTAGACACTCGAGCTGATACGTCGACGTGGAATCGCACGAACTACAATCAGCCGAAACTTCACGTCCGATCTTGCGAAACGCTGCAGAGAAGGGATAAGAGAAAACCTCAAAGAGAGACGAGCAGCAGTTATGGCAGAAGCTGGGAAGAGCATTCGCAAGCCCAGCGAGGCTTCGCCAATTATAAAACTAAGATGAATACACTCCGATGCCCTGACGGGACACTTACAGCTTCCAAAAGGACAGTGAAGAAAAACATCCACTAGTACTAAGCGCATCTCTTCGCTAGCCATGTCCTCTTGCCGTCATATAATTTGAAAAAGGAGGAATCTGACGTTCCACAGGTCCTCCCTTCCAAAATAAGACATGCTATATCGTCGGTGAAGAACAGAGCAACACCCAGTCCACACAGGATTAGACCGCAACACTTGAAAAACCTATCTCCAGCTCTCATCAACACCCTGGCTCGGTTCTTAACTCGCTACCCATCAAAATGCAAGTTTCCCATTCAATGGAAACCAGCAAGACCGTCCAATAAGGGAGACCTTCACGACACAGGCAATTATCGCCCAATCAGATTGCTGTCCGATGTCTATAAACTCTTCACTCTGGTCATTTTGAACAGGATTGACAGAACACTTGACGAAAGGCAGCCATGCGAACAAGCCGGGTTCCGAAAAGGATTTAGTACCACAGACCACATCCACACAACTACAAGACTCAGTGAAGTTTCACGAGAGTACAAACAACCACTTCATCTCACTTTCATCGATCTGAAGAAAGCCTTTGATTCAGTGGAAACAGAAGCGGTTACAGAAACTCTGGATAACCAGAACGTCCCTACTCGGTACATAATGATCCTTCGTGAGCTTTATAGAGATTTAGCAACCAAAATATCTCCATTCTACAACAATATCACCATTGACGTAAGAAGAGGGGTTCGACAAGGCGATACAATCTCGCCAAAACTATTCACTGCCACCCTACAAAACGTCATGCGAACATGAGAGTGGGACGACAGGGGCGTGAGAATTGACGGTTGACAATTGAACCATCTTCGCTTTGTTGACGATATGGTCCTCATAACACCAAGTATCAGCCAAGCGGAACGAATGTTGACCGATTTCGATAACGCCTGTGGAAAGGTTGCTCTTCAACTTAATCTAACGAAAACGATGTTCATGAGGAACGGATGGGTTTTGAATGCCCCATTCACGCTCAACGGAACGACAATCTCCGAATGCTCTACTTACGTCTATCTAGGTCGTGAAATCGACATGATGAACGACCTAGCTCCAGAGTTGAGCAGGAGGAAACGAGCGGCTTGGGGAACGTTTAAGAGCATCGAAGATGTAGTGTAGAGGACAAAGAACATCCGACTCCGTGCCTACCTTTTCGACTCGACAGTTATCCCTGCCCTAACATATAAAGCGGGAAACCTGGTCGCTACATAAGCAGGATGGAAGATCACTTGGCATTATTGAACGCACAGTCGAAAAGTCAATTCAAGAAGTATCCCGTATCGCTCAAATGAGAGGAAAGATCCAAAGTTCCGACGTACGTCAACGTTCGAAAATCGGAGACGCCGTTCTACACGGCAAGATATCGAAAATAAGGTAGGCCGGACACGTGATGCGCTTCAACGACAATCGATGGACAGAGCCGTTACCGATTGGATTCCTCATGACATCAAGCGCTCTACAGGAAGACCACCGACCCATTAGTCCGATTTCTTCACGAAAGGTATGAAAGAAAGATATGATGCTCAGCGAATCCCTAGAGCGAGGAGGACCCACTGGGCTACTCTTGCACGCGATAGGGAAAAATGGAAGTGTTGCTGGTACCCGCTCGAGTCACTCGAAGATAAACGGGACCTTTATTTCGAGTGCTCAAGATCGAAACACGAGTATCGGGCTGTACAAAGGCTTATTAGCAGACTACATGACACTCTGGCTAAAATAATAATTGTGAGATATATTGGAATTTGAGCATGGTTCTAATAAAACACTCGAAATAAAATTATTTTCATCGTGTTTGGCAACCTACGATCTATACAGTTGAGAACAGATAATAAATTCAAAGCCTTCTGGAAACTTCTTCACACTCAAACCTCACTTCCCAAAGCTTAAAAAGTCTTGATTTTTACTTTTGCTTTGTTTTCTCGAGCTATATACATATATATACACATATATACAAACATGTGCGTATACATTTACGCTTACATATACATGTAGTACATATGTACATATATAATATACAGGTATATATGCATGTTGATATGTGCACGTACATGTACGTGCGCATGTTCTATATGCATAGTATATATATGCATGTGTATGCGCATATGTACATTTATAAGTTTACATATCTATGCGTGTATACGTGCATACATACTGTACACATGAGAGGATGTGCATATACGTGTGCATGTACATTGCATATACAGGCACACATGTGAGTGTATTACGCAATTCAACGTCGCATCCATGAGATATAAGGCAGCACGAAATGACTGAACCAATGTGAAAAGTTGCCAGCTAAAAAGATACTAGTGCCATATACATCAATGCGTATGTCATAGTTGTATCGACTGTCCAAATACATTTCGAGGAGTTTTCATGTCACAACTCAATGGTAAAAAAAGTGACTGAGATACATCAGATTGAAGCAAGTGTGCAGTGTTGGCTAAATGAGGAACAAATTTTACAACACAGAGTGTACCAAAGTTGTTTTATAAGACATAGAATCAGTAGTTCCTTCATGGGATATACACTGTGACAAGACGAAAAATGACTAGGAAAATTAGCCCGTATCACCAAACGATGTTATATTATTCTTATACATTGATCCTAAATGAAAGATGTAACGAGAATCCCCTTCTGAAACGCATAAAAATTCTTACACACCCTTTACTCAAATTATGAAATGCTTCATATTCAAGAGAGCAAACCACTTTATCGGAAAGAATTTGATACTGACAGAGTAGTTAATATGGAGGTGAAAACTGACGGGACAATCAAGCTAAAAGGGAAAATTTGTGAATCCAAAGACGTACCAGTAAAGAGATGAGGAAATTTGAACGGCAATATGACGAACTCCTTCAGCGCTTCCTTTGCGGTTTCGAGTCCAGCAATATAGCTCCATCTCACATTTGGTTTCTCCATTACAATTGCACCAGACAACTTGTCCTTAAGTGATTGTTTTGGAGATTATTAGAAACATTACTGCAGAATTCTATTTTTTTAGAGATACTACAAACTTAATTCGCTTATTTCAAAGTAGTTACTAAAGGAAAAGTGCTGAGCTAGTAGCCATGAGAATGAACCGTATACAAGTCTCGATTCTTCATATGAAAAACTTGAGAGAGGACATGATAAATCCCTCGTAAACTCATGTACTCTAGTTAATCACACTAAAAAAGGGCGAAGGTCGCAAGAAACAAATGAATAAGTTAGCAGGCAATACTATTACAAAGTGTTTTGAGCAATTCTAAACCACTTTCTAAATTCTAAATTTTTATAGATATATATGGAATCCATAACAGACATGACTGGTCATCTTTCCAGAAAATTCAGCTAACCTATGATTGAAAATCTTAAACCAAAAATAAATGTGCACCTAACTAGATTGAAACCACTTGGACTGCATATGCTGTAGGTCGTTTCATTTCTACAAGTTTTGGCACCAGAGCAATAAACATAAATTTACTAACTAGATATATTGAAAACTACATGAATTTGGTATCGTTCAATCTTGCGCTATCTTGCGGACAATTTGCTATACAAATTGCCTACACTTACTTTGAGATGGAGCAGTCGTGGGAAAAAATTCGCTTATAACTCATGAGCGAACGAGGCGCAAAGGAAAATGCTAGTGAAGCGGCGAGCAAAATTAATGGAGCTTCCTGTGGACGGCCCGAGCGCGACTGATCCTCCAGAGTGTTCTCTCAAGCTTTGAATTTAGCAAACTACTTTCTGGCCGTCCTTTCTGTAACCATATCATTGGTCCAGCGCCGCTTCACTAACATTTTCTTCTATGCGCCAATCGTGCTGGAATAGCAAGGAATTTGCTCCCATGACAGTTCCATCTTAACTCTTTGACTTCCATAAGCCCAAATTAATGCGACTACATAACACTACACAGTCTAAAATCTAAGCTCGAAATGTTCTTGGAAAGGTCTACGAAATTTCACATCTTTAGCATGGGCGGCTCGGCGGCGAGCAGCCCTCAGTGAAGACTGGCTCGTAGTGCCGTTCGCCGAGATGAAGATGTTGGTTTGACTCCCTATCATGACGGTTCATTGTAGTATCGCTAAGCTGCATACCAAATTGTTTCGTAAGTAAATGCGCAATTGAACGATACCAAAATCATATAATTTCAATTAGTTCTGGTTAGTAAATCTGTATTCATTGCTTTAATGCCAATAAATCATGGAACCATAATAAGCGTGACTAACAGTCGTTGCTCGATGGCCGATAAAACAAATACACCTATCTAATCGGATGTTTCAGAGACCTCGCTTGAAACAAAATAATCTGATAACTCTGATAACTGGTAAGTTATCACTCTACGTGCAGTGTCACCCTTTCGGTTCCGAGTTTCTTATACGCAGGGGATCGACTGGACCGAAAGGCACCGAGCTGCTGATAAAATATGACGTGAATGTCGAAACGTATCATATCGTCTATCACCAGTTAGTGGCATATGGAACTTCATAAAAAGCTCAAAATATGTCTTCAAATTATATCGAATTTTAAGCGAGATCTCAAAAGCAGATGAATAGAAAGTAGTTGTTTCACGATATTGAAGTTAAAGGCATCAATTATCACCTATAGAAAAACAATGGATACATTCAAACACCTTGTACATACCGTAAGATAAATGCTACAAGTAAACAGAATTTGCAAACTTATAAAATCACCTTCACCGGTTCCTCGTCCATGCCCTCCTTGAGGAACTTCTTTATTTGTTCGTATCGATTCAAGTAAGTTGTACACTTTGACTTAATCGTTTCTTTTTGCTTATCGCCTTGAGCTTCATCTGAAATTTATCTAGTTTCATTGTTTGGATCAGATGGCGCACCATCCGTGATTGATCAACGCCGTAAACTTCGTCTTCTACCCTTTCGTCTGATCCAAAATACTTTAGCTAAACAGTCTAACTAAGGTAATGTACAAGAATTTTTTTTCAAGAATGCTAAGTGCTTCGGAAAGAGTTGAATTCGCGTCTCACCCATAGCAAAGCCGAGGTTCACAGTTTTACAAATCACTCAGAATTCCTGGATTCATATACAGTGTGCTAGTGATTACTGCTTGGAAACCAGCACTCTTACATACATATGCGCATGCATGTATGCACATATGCATGTGTACGGACATATATACTTATATGCATATGTGTGCATATATATGCACATAAAAAGTATAAAGGATAAAGCTCTTGGCGTTGATCAATCCCTGAGGGATGCGCCATGCATTCGACTTCAATTTTTTTTTAACTTCGTTTGATGTGATTGAATGCATATCTGGCCTTTACAATGACTCGCGGAGGCCTCCCGCTGAACCGAGTCAGTGCTGCTTATTCTCCCAAACAAGTCTGAGACCTGTCTGGTACCAATTTACCGACCCCGGAGGGATGGATGGCTTGATGAGCCATGAGCGCGAGATCGAACCATCGACCTCGTGTGCGACGCAGTGCACCTCTACCCACTGCGCCACATGCGCTCTATATATGCACATATACATGTATATATGCATACACGTGCACATGCATACATCAGGTTGTCCCATAAATCTTGGCACTAGAGCAACAAACACCAAGTTTATTAACGAGAAGTAATTAAAATTGCATGATTATGGTATCGTTCAACTGCGTAATTCCTTGTGAACATTTTCGTACATAACAGCCTATACTTTGAGATGAAGCTGACTTAAGAACAATTTCGCCCTACAATTCAAATACGAATGGCGTCTAGGAAAAAAATGCTAATGAAGCGGCGCACGAAATAACGGGGCTTCCTGTGGATGGCCCAAGCGTGGCTCATCCTCCAGACTATTCTCTCCAGTGAACAGTCTGGACGATCAGCCGCGCTTGGGCCGCCCACAGGAAGCTCCATTAATCTTGCGCGCCGCTTCACTAGCGTTTTCTTTTCCGCGCCATTCGTGGCATGAGTAGCGAACGTATTTGTTCCCACGTCAGCCTTATCTTGAAGCAAGTAAAGGCAAGTTCTATACCAAAATGTTCACAAGAAAACACGCAATCGAACGATACCGAAATCATCCAATTTTGACTACTTTTGGTTAGTAGATTTAAAGTTCACTGCTCCAATCTTGAGAAAAAGAACGCAACCCTCACGATAAGAACTTACACTTTAGCGCGTGTATGAAGTACGATATCCCCTGATCATAGTACGTCATCGCTCTTTCATATTTTCCGGCTTTATCGTGCTCGGTAGCAGTCGTCACTAACTCAATGGCTTTCTGGAAAATTCAAGAGATATCAAGTGGGCAAAGGAGGCAGTGAGAGATACGAGGATAAATTCCCTAAGGGACGCGCCGTGCATTGGATTGAATTCGTAGCCTCCTTCTCAGTGACTGAGCGGACATGTGGCTTTGACAATGACTCGCGATAGCCCGACGATGCATCATTTAGTGCTGCTGCCCTCTCAGACGAGTCTGGCAGCGATTCGCCGGCCATAGAGGCACGGAAGGCTCACTGACGCTGAGGCGCGGGACCGAACCGCGGACTACGTGTGAGTCGCACAGCACCTCCACCATTACGCCACATGCGCTCATCAAAGGATGATGCTTCGAATTGTTTAATTATCACCGAGAGGACAGGAAAAGAGTGGGAACAACGAAGTGAAGGAAAAGACTTGGAACCCTACCTGTAATGATGACGTCATTAGTTCTAGAGTGTGAAGAGACCGGTAGAACGCCGCTCGCTGTAGTCTCTCGTGTGAGTGGAACCTGCCTGAAGTGGACGAAGTCTGATAAATCGTGGAAGAGATAAGATAATTCAAGAACAAGGCAAAAAGACCGCAAACAGATCGACGAGAAGTAATCAATAAAGCCAACCGTTTGTGAATCGATCGATTATCGATCGAAATCGATCTCATGTGTCTAGGAAGAGTCGAACCAGCGAGAAAACTCGGAGGAATGACGACCATCACGGACCAGAACATCCAGGAACCCACTCGTCATCGTTGGCCGACGGCTCCTTCGATTTAAAGGACTAGCGACGACCTGCCCTCTACTGGTCCTGCACAGATTGCTGCGCGGCGTAGCGGCTGCGTCACGTACGGGAATCCGTCGACGGCGGCCGGCGTCGGCGTGTGCGCAGTCTCTTTGGCCTGGTAGGATGCGGCTGATGGGCTGCGTTTCTAGCGCTGGCGCGGATGCGGAAGGCCGCGAGGCGCGGAAGGTCAACAAACAGATCGAGGAGCAGCTCGCCAAGGACAAGCAGGTGAGACAGAAGGGGCCGGGTCTGTCCCCATGGGGGCCAGGGTGGTCCCCAAGGGGCTAAGGCCCCGTCGACTATCCGTTCGATTCATTTCGTTTCATTGATTCGTTTATTAGTTATTGATTGGTGTGTGGTGTTGCTAAAAATAGCGGTGTGAAGAGGTATTTTTGGCGTCGCGCCACGACTAGACAGACACTGAAAGTGAGAGAGTGAGAGAGAAAGTGAGCTTTTTCCTGCTGCAGGTCATGCGCGCCACTCATCGATTGTTATTGCTCGGTGCAGGTGAGAGCGGGAAGAGCACAATTGTGAAACAAATGCGGATATTGCATATCAACGGATTTAATGATGCTGAGAAAATGGAGAAGATTAAGGACATACGGCGAAATATCCGCGACTCGATGCAGGTGAGTAAACTTGGTTCATGTACGGAGCGGACCTGCAAGATGTGAAAGGGGGGGGGGGGGTGATCCCGTCGTAATAGGCTTGCATACGTCGAGATTCTATGCCGATTAGTCAATCCTGGTTGATGTACGGAGCAGACCTTGGCGAGGTGGGGTTTAGGTCGGTTGACACCTTGCTTTCGAAAACGCTCCTTGTAGTTGGGTTGCCTATCTCAATGCTCATTGCAGTTCATTCAAACCCGATTGTCGTACGAAGCAGACCCGAAGGGGCTTTAGGTCGATTGTCCCTTTGATTTCTCATGCGTTCTGTTGTAATGAGATCATCCTGTTTGAAATACGTGTCAACTTTCTACCCTCCTCCCCCCCCCCCTAAGAGGGTTGAGGTGGGAGTTATCATTTTGACCCCTTTGATTCAAATTCACAATGTTTGTAATTGACTTGTCTATTCCGAACCTTGGTGATATACGGAGCGGATCTTAAGGGGGTTTAGGTTCAATTGATTCGTTATGAGTTCTGTTGTAGAATGGGCTTGTATACGTCGAATCGAAACACTGTGGCGATCGGTTAGTCCTGGTGGATGTACGGAGTAGACCCAAGGAGGGAAGGGGGTTTAGGTCAGTTGACCCCTTGCTCTCTTTTGACTGTGCTCTGTTGTAACTAGGTTGCTTATCTCGAGACTGAAGCAGTTTAGTCAGTTCTGGTTAATGTATGGAGCAAATCTGAAGGAAGGAGAGGAAGAGGGAAGGGGGTTAGGTCGATGGCCTTTCTGATTTTCAGTACGTCCTGTTGTAATTGGACCCCCTGCTTGATATACGGATTAAGTCCTAAGGGGGTTCAAGTCGCGGAGTTACCACTGCAGCCCCTTTGCTCTAAATTTTCACTGTTCTAACGGATTTGTATACTTCGAGACTCAATAGAACCCATCCTGGTTGGTATACGGAGCAGACTTAAGGGAGGCTTAGGTTGAGCGACCTTCTTGACTTCTCAGATTTTGAATACATTTTGTCTCTAAAGATCCTCAAATTCTGAGACCCGGTGCAGATCATTTCTTCCCGGGTCATGTACGGCAGACTTCAAGGGGTTTACGACCACTGACCCCTTTGCTTATGAATACGTTAAGTCGTGATTGGTCTGTATCTTTCGATCTTTAGATCGCAGTTAACGACCGTTTCTCTTTGGTTTTACATCGCTTTCCACCATTTTTTCTTGCTGTTTCATGTAAATGTTGCACGCTGTTTTAATCGGCGGCGCTTTTGCTGATTGTTCGCGTCGTCGTTGTCGTTGTTCTATATTTAGACGACGAAAGACGTGTTTTTAACGTGAATCACCGCGTAATTGTTGTTTCATGGGAACGTTTGTGTATTAAAAACATCTTTTATTCGAAATCCGATGGCAACTGGTTTTCCCAATGTTCGGGGGTGGGGAGGGGGCGATTAACCACCGAGACGAGACGAAAAGTCGATAAATCGTTGTGGTCGGGTCGGTTGAGACAGAGAGAGAGACTGTAAGAAGATTCTTGAGGCCGAGAGGCACAACACGTTGTTTGATTGAAGGTAATTCTGCGCGCCATGAGCACGATCGATCCACGAGTGTTTCTGGACAATCCAAGCACTCAGGCGAGCATGGATTACGTGTTAAACTCGGTTAACGAAGTCGATGGCGAATTCACACAGGTAACCCGTTGTTTTCTTCCTTTGAATGGTATGCTGGCTCCCTGATCACCTTCAAAACTGGGCAACTAAACATTCGCGCGAAATATGTTATTCAGCAGATTTGTCATTAGCATTTAGATTGAATCTCTACCACGTTGTTATTTTCCTCTCTAAAATGCTCTCTAACATCTCAATTTCGACGATTTTGCCTTCTTCAGGGCTTAAATTTTTATTTAGTGATATTTTACTTCAGATCCGAGATAGTAAGCCCAGATCGTTCTAGTAAGGGGATCGATATTCTATTCTCTGTATTGTCTTTTGATGGAAGCTAAAGTTATCGGTTTCGTCGGTGATGCGCCGATAAATTTGCACTTAACGATGCGTTACTGCTCAAAAGGAACAAAGGAAAATGGTTTTATTTTTTTAAATTTTTGAAACTGAAAGAGCTATTTCTCATGGGATGGTATAGTGGCCCTCTGGTCACTCTAAAAATTGCGTAAGCAAACATTTGCTTGAGATGTGTTGCTTAACGGATTTGACAATATCTGTCAGATCGAACCTCCACCACTTTCTTAATTCTCCCTCTATAATCATTTCTAACTTTGTATAGTTAATATTTACAATCGAGATCCCGTATAGTGCGTTCATTTCGTGCAAATAAGGGGTTGCGTTCTCTGGAAATACTCGCTGTATTTTTATTTGACGAAAGCTAAAGTTATTCATTTTTATCGGCGATGCCCAAATTTGTACTTTACGGTGCGTTTGTGCTTGTAAGGAACCCAAAGAAAATGATCGACCAACTTGTTTTGATGATTTTTTGAGGCTATGAAAGAACTATTTCTCATGGAATGGTATGCTGTCTCTTTGATAATCCCTCTCTCGTCAACAAGCACAAACAATTGATTCGAGGTGTTTCCACAGCCCGATTTGACATCCCTAGAATTTTGAGCCCGAGTCGATCGATTAGTGGAATGGTTATTGTGGGAATTTATGCGTTGCTTCTATTTTTAGTAACAGCCGCAGTTATTTTTTTTCTCATTAATGACGTCCAGTTTTGCCTATTAGAGCGCATTACTGTTTGATGAGAACTAGGAAAATTAGCCTCTTGACTGCATGTGAAAACATCTTTGTGGTTCTGGAGGAGTTACTTCTTCTGTTGAATGGTATCCTGGACCCATGATCACATCCTCCCGCAATAAACAAGTTGAGGCATTCGTTTGAGATCTTCCAAAACCTTTTTTGACAATGTTTAGCGAATTTCAAGCCTAAATCATTAGGATAAGGGGATAGTTACTGTAAAATTACACTATGGATCTTTTTCTTTTGGATAAAACTGCAATTATTCGCTGATGATGTCCAAATTTATCTGTAATAGTGGCAAAGAAAACCGCAAAAAGGGTCTACTGACTTCTTTAGATATGATTATTGTGGTCGTGGAGAAGCTAGTTGCATTATCTTTTATTTGAATCCGTGAGATTCAAGAATATCAGGGGACTTTTTTGGTTAATCGTGCGAACTTTGTGGTTTACTTTTCCGTTATTCGAGCATCACTTCTGACATTGAGCCTTGCTGGGGCCAGTTTTCCGTATATGAGTCATGTTTATTTTCTTGCATGACAAAAAACTTGTTTTTTTTTCAGGAATTCTATGATCATGTGGCCAAGTGCTGGGCTGACAAAGGTGTGCAGGCATGCTACGAGCGAAGCAGTGAATATCAGTTAATCGATTGTGCGAAATAGTAAGAGATCCTCTTCATTTATCACGTTTTGCGGCATTCTAGAGTTCCAGCGCGACTTTGTTTTATTTGTAAGATGCTGAGGCAGCTTTCTGAGTAGTGTAGAATATTTGACTCCAGGCGGGTGTTGAGCTCGCGTTTCATTCATAGAAGGGCGTGCAAATGTTCTTGTTTGTGTTCGTTCTCGGTATGAGTGAAATGCGGGTTCACTTCTTGCTTGGGTTCGAATGCTCTGCATGGCACTCAATTACAGATTCATCTTTATAACCCAAACACAGTAATGTTTCAATGCGATTTTTTCGATAAGCTGGCGTTCCGCAGAAGTTTTGCCTTCTTCATAACGTGCAAAGACAGGTTTCCCTCAGCTCACTTGGCCAAGCACCTCCACTACCTTAGCAGCAAGTAAATTACCAAACCACGACAAATTGCAACCGCTCAAAGGGAGAAACGGCTTTTCATGAAACCGCTTTCAATGATTCTCCCAGTGAGCTACCCATGTGGAGACCAAGCGTACAGAGATCACTAGAATCGCGATCCTCACGCCACATGAAGTAAAACATATATTGTACCATGTCACGCGCAACAACGAATTACTCATCGTCCTGCGGTTCTATTTGGAAATATGGCGTTTCGACGATACACAGAGATATCACACGCCCATCAGGCGAAACTGTCGAAAGGTACATATACTATTAACACGTAAGGATCAGTGCTTTGTAAAAAGCTTAGTAGAAAGTCTGTAAAATCGTTGAAGTTCTTCAGCGAGGTTTTCTAAAAACCATTCGATGGAAGGCAGTTCATGGCATTCATCCAAGCTCCTCTCATAATCTTAAGCTCTGAGGTTTTGTGCGATTGAAATTTAGTTTGGTTAATTTTTTCCGCTGAAGTATTGGAGGTGTTTGGGTAACTGGGTTATGGGTGACCTGATCATTCTAGACTATGAAGAAGGCGAAACCGTCGAAACGTCAGCTTATCGAACAATTCGTATCACACCAACATATCATTTGATTTACAAAAAAATTTGTAATTTTTTGAAGAATGTCGAGGCTAATAGAGTCGAGTCTGGGAGTTACTGCGAGATTTCTTAGATGGACTTTCATAGCACCATAACACTGCTATAATATAGAAGAAATAAGGAAATCAAATACACAGTAATGCGACAGTAATCATCTAGTTTTCTATCAAAGCGTTTTTTTTCCTTTTTTTTTCGATTTCTTCTCAATGATTAGCAATGCTTTCAGCTTTCTAGACAAGATTGACGTCGTCCGCCAGCCTAATTATGAGCCTTCTGAGCAGGTAGTTTTTTTCTCATACGCCGAGGTTATGCTTTATAACTACTGAACGTTTGATGTGTATGTGTGTCTCTTGAACCAACCCAACTGAGGTGCTGACTTTTTGATGAGCATATACTGTGTTGCTAATGTGGCGCTTATTTCACAGTCATTGGAATTTCGGTGGATTTTGCATTTTCTGAGGTTTGGAAAGATCGTATTAGAACATACCGTTGAGTATTTTAATCTTCTCGAGTAATCTGAAGGCCAAAAATCAGCCACATGGTAGTTCTACCATTCTTGTCATCGAGTTTCCATCGCACCTCAGATTTGTTTTTTTCCATCTTCGTGGGTCATCTTTGTCCTCTTGTAACTTTTTTGCCTCTGTTCTAATTTCCCAATACGTGAAAAACATGAAAAACGGGTGAAGTAAGGGTGACTTAGATCTCTTGTTAGTTTGCGAATAGAGAAAGATATTCATTGACGGATAAATAAGGTGTGAGTGGGTTTCACAAATACAGAAAAGCGGTAGTGATCAAAAAGGATCATATTTTTTCTTCCTTTTTTGTGGTACAGTTTAGGAAGCTCGCTAGCCTTCGAGAGTAAAGTAGTATCTTGATATATGTAAATTTTGTGAAAATGCGTCACGCAGATCTGAGTAAAAATTTTCACCAATTTGAAAGGATCATAGTTGCTCCCTCAATTGTGGTTGAGTTCTCAAGAACCTTTTAGCCTCTAAAAGGCGCATTGTTTTTCGATATATCCTTTGTTAAATCATACTTTAGCATTTTGTTTATAATGTAAGCATAAGTGAAGAATCTCAAAGTATTTATAGCCGTAAGCTAAGAGCATAAGGGAATCTGAGCACTGAGAAAAGTCCGACTCCGTAACTCCTGATTAGATGCTCGAACTATCTGCAACTTTCATAGCTTCTGGCTTTGAACCAAGAAAGCGGGCATAATGTTTAAGAGAGATTTATACAAAAATAGCATATAACTTTTCAGGATTGGGAGAATGTGTAGCCATGAGTTTAAGATGTCCCAAAAAGAAAAAGTTGGTTATTTCTGTACTAGTCTTTTTTCATATATCTATTTCAGGACATACTCCGGTGTCGTGTCATGACGACGGGTATATTTGAAACCAAGTTCGAAGTCGATAAAGTCCGTTTTCAGTGAGTGCTTCAATGATTATGTTCTATTTTTGTTTCTTTTGGGTTCATTCAGGTGCTCATCATCTTTATCCGCCCACGATTTGAATGTAAAATTTCCTTCACGTTTTTTTTTGAAGTGTTCTGTTCTCGTAATCTTTTGTCTCTTAGTATGTTTGATGTGGGTGGCCAGCGTGATGAACGGCGAAAGTGGATTCAGTGTTTCAATGATGTCACGGCTATCATATTTGTTTGTGCATCATCGTCGTACAATCTTGTTCTATGGGAGGATAGCACCCAGAATCGGTCAGTGGTTTTCTTCTCATTATTCTGATATCAAATTCCTTGCTTTGTAGTTGTTTTAGTCGACTGTCAGTCTTATTTTATTGATCGTAGAGACGGTGAATATCAATAACAGGGAGTAGTAATTGGTTTTTTAGGTTGCGAGAATCACTCTCTTTATTCAAAAACATTTGGAATAATCGCTGGTTGAAGACAATTTCTGTCATTTTATTCTTGAATAAGCAAGTAAGATGTTTTTGGACTCGGATCTATGTAATCATTCTAATTTTCTTGACTCCTGTCTTCTGATATTTTTGTTACAGGATCTTCTTTCTGAGAAAATCAAAGCTAAGCGATATCTGCTTGAGTCGTATTTCCCAGAATTCGCCAATTATCAGTTACCCTCTGATGCTGTTTTCGATGCAGCAGACGACAAAGATGTAGTACGAGCGAAATACTTTATCAGAGGAGAATTTCTCGTGAGTAATTTCGCCCTTAAGAAGCAGTCAGTGTTTTTCCTGTATTCTGCGCTTCGTTACAGTTATACGGATTTTTTTGTTGAATATTCTCACGATATAGATCGAATAGTCTTTTTGAACAAATTTGAGTGATCTCTACGTCACCATAGTTGTTACGTTATCATCAGAAACAACCATGATCTGTATATCTAAGAGTATTGAATGGCATAAATGAATGGTAGAACATTGACGGGAGCTGAACCAGCGTTTTATCTGTAACAGAGTTGCGTGCTACCATCACCCACCACCTGGGCCACCGCTCTGCTAACACTTTTTTGAAAAGCTTATAGATTTACTTTCGTGTTTATGTTGTACAATTTATGTTCAAGAATTTTGCAAACCCTAACATCGGAAAATGTGCTGGTTTAGTTGTTTTTATCCCTACCGTTGCGATGCAAGTCCTACCGAAGGCTTCCTCTAGTCGTCACCGACTTAGAGCAGTCGTCGACTTTCGTGGATTGAAGGGAGATTACCATTTTGCAATTAGCAGCTACCAAGACGGCGGTCATTACTAGTACGCTATACTCTTAGTTGGGCTTTCCGAGCGGAAAAGTCACACTCCTTCTCAGCTTGGGTGGCCGTTTTGGGGTTGGACCCACCAGGACAGGTGTACTTCGCAGTTCGACACCCAGGAACACGTGCCAGCCACGATGAGGGGGTAAACCATCTAGGAGGAACTTGTAGAATTGACACGCATTATTTTTGTTCATTTCAAATCTCGTAAATTATAGGTGAATATCGATGAGTTTCAGTGTACTAAGAGAAGTTTTATAAAGTAGGTAACCTTGTGAAAACCAGCTGTAGGGCCTATATAACAGTTTTCTTCTTTTTATTCTTGTTAGGAGCCTGTGTTGAAAATAGGTTTTGAGATCTGAAGTAACAATGTGGCTTTTTCGGGTTTCTGGTAGCCGTTTTGATACTGAGTTGTTTTTTTTCTCATAGAAAGCATCTAGAAATGCGAACATTTTGTAGCTGTTTGCAGTATAGGTTTATTTGCGTATGATTGATATTTTCTCTTTTTTCAATGAACAGCTAATTTCAATAGTGCCGATGCCTATTTAGATCATCCCAGTTTTCGGGTTCATTGTTCTTTTAATTGCCTACTAGAGAAAATTATCAACTATATTTTCTTGCTCTTTCTTTTTCAAACGTTCTTTCATAAACAGACATTAATGTAGTCAATTATTCTTTGATGATTTTTGATTTTAGCACAGGCGCATTTCAGCAGATTTTATTGTTCAGTTTTAGCACAGTTATAACACGTTTTACAATTACTTGTTCAGTGAATATATTCAATTAACCAACATGCTGTTTGATTGCGCTTTGATTGCATATTTTATTGAAGTTCATTTCTTTTCTGAACGTGTGAATTACGAGATATGCGTTTCTGAGGGTACTTCGTAATTCCTTTTCCACTTGTAGACATAAATCAGTCAAAAAATTGTAATAGATTTGTGTAATCAATAGTTTGACTTATCGTATGATTCATCACACACCATCAATTGGATGAGTTTTATCCGGCTAACGTTTCGACGCGTTTTGTCTTCTTCGTAGCCGATATATTTGGGTTAATTGCCCTTCAGAGTCGTCTGTCTTCGTTGTGAGACCTCGCCTTTGTGGCCAATCGAGTTAAATCTTCAGAGTACACCCTCAACTGACGAACTTCAGTTAGCGAAACACTTATATATAGAATATTTCATGATGAAAGTGATTGCTTGTTGACAATATCTTGTTTTTGTAAGTCCGTCTTTCATATAAGGATGTAATCGAGTGAGTTTTGTCAATTAAGCGGTGCCCCGTGAAGAAGATTTGACTCGATTGACCACAAAGGCGAGGTCTCACAACGAGAACGGGCGACTGTTAAAGGCAGTCAACTCAAATACATTGGTTGTGAAGAAGAAGCGCGTTGAAATGTCGTTTAAATGGGTCTTATTTACCAAATTCGCGATATTAGCTAAATTCGAGGAGAAACTATTTCTGATTGGTTATACCGAGGTTGAAAGCATGTCAGGTGCTAAAGCTTCATTTCAGTTTTTCCGGAAACGGGCTTCATTCGCTAAAGAAGAAGTTTTCATAGTAGTGTTAGGTAATCATTCGAAAGCTGAGACTTCAGGCTACAGAAAGCTGTGTCTCAGACGCGCATTTTCTCGCCGGGCAGAGCTCTTTTGTTGGGTTATTAATAATCATTCGATAGCATGATCGTTTCTGATTTGTCCTTCCTTGCACCGTCATGTGGCTGCCTCAGTCAGTCGCAGTGAATTGACCAGAGTCTACATGGTCGCAGATGGGAATCCAACTTATTTTACCTGCTGCGTTTCATTGAAACGCTCTTTTCAAGATATTAGCACAGCGTTGGATTCAAAAAACGATCACGCTATCGAATGATTGATTTATAGTAGTACAAAGAAGGAGCGCTGTCCGGCGAGGAATATGCAAGTCTGCAGCATAAGGGATCTCTTTCTGTAGCAACGTCAAAAGTAGTGTTTGAAAAATTGGCGAAGTGGGCTGTGCCCTTTGTCAACTGGTGAGGTCTTAGATTTCTAATGGCTACTAGCATTTTTATGAAAGTTTCTTCTCTAGCGAATCAGGTCGGTTTTTCATTTGTTCTCCTTCTAAGGCTTCTCTATGTCTTAAGTTCTTCGAGTACGTTTTTACTTTACACAATTCTTGACATCAAGATAGGTGCTAGATCATGATTCTTTTATGTGAGCCGTACTAGATGTACTTTACACAGCGCAAATTCAATGACAGCCATTTTATGACACTATTTACACGTCCACCTACTCAGTTATATTCGTCGGCACACCTCTGTTGGTACAGAAATTGCTAAGCAGTTTTAGCTGGAAGAACTTTTTTTTTCAGCGAATCTCAACGGCGGCCGGTGACGGTCGGCATCACTGCTATCCACACTTTACATGTGCTGTTGACACGGAAAATATTCGACGGGTGTTCAATGACTGTCGCGATATCATTCAGCGCATTCACCTTCGACAATACGAGCTTTTGTAGTGCTGTACGGCTCTGCCGCCACCATCACTATGTGCTTCATTCGTGCTGTCCGTCCGTCCGTCACGCAATTTGTATGTGTTATGTGCTGAGTTCATCCCTTACCGCTATTGCTCACCTGTTACTTTCTTGCCGTTGGCGCAAGCCGCTTGGCAAACTGCCAAAGCCTCCATACTCTCCCTCTTTCCCTCCCAACATTTTACATTCTCTCTCAAGCTGCGTCGGCTTTAGTTTATACTGCTTGTGCATTCTAGTTTTTATCAGCGATGAAACTAGCATACTACTCAAGTAGTCACAAATTTTCTAGCTTTCTAGGAGTTATCAGTGGTTATTGGTTTCGGAAAACCTGTTAGTATGGAATACCAGCTTATGACAATTACAGGCACCAAGTTAACGCGTAGACACTCTCAACCTAACGATATCAATCGCATTTTAGGTAATGTAGTAGGGCCTGAAAATGTTCCACAACATTTTTCTCCACCATCAAAAACACTTACTATACAAGTGTCTAAGCACGGAATTTCATTGCTGGTGGTTTCTTGAATGCACGAGTATTTTTGCCGTTAGAGACCCTCGGCATTGACCATTTCCACACCATATATTTTGTCATCACCCTCGCATCTCGGCCCTTCTTTCCGCCCCTCGTGCACATCTCACTCGCAAGTCAGGCAAGTCGCTTCGCACCATCCTAGTTATCGTAACATATTTTATGAAATTGACTTAGAACAGTCTCTAACGACCTTTATATCTCTTTTTTTGTTCTAGTCTAAAATTCACCGTATTAATGTACCTTACCTTTTGTTTGCCCCTTCTGTTCAACTCAGCTAATAACTTAGTAATATATCTGAAAATGATAAGCTGCAAGATAGTATGTATAGAGAGCACCCGAGAGATTTTTCACCTGACTGAGCCTACGCATACATTATCCCTTGAGAAAGACGTGGCATCGGTCGATGTCAGATAACTGAATGTTCTTATTGATACGATTTCGGTGCGCACGTCGACGCTCGCAAAAGTATGGCTGTGCCAATTTTGTTCAACCCTATGATTTCTTAGAGCAGAGAAAACAGGTCGCTAGCGCCAATTACGCTTGTTTTGTGTTTTTTTTTTTCATTTTTACTTCTGTTTTTTACCCATTTGATGCTAGCGGGATGTTATATTATTAACTTGCCTAATTTCATTTTGTTTTTGATTATATAACAAGAACTGTTTAACAGTTTCTCCATTTTATGCTTTTAGCTGCTCTCATATTGTATGCTTTAACATGTACATCTATGTCAAGTCAGTAATTGCTTTATTATTTATTGTTTTAAAAGCGATTCTAAGTCAAACTTTTTTGTTAGAAGTTATTACGCTCCAAATTTTTTTTTTTGAGTCTAGCTACTCTACAAACCCTGAACTACTTTCATGGTTTTGCAGTACGAATAATCATGATGGGACATCAGGTGTTCTTTCTTATTCACAGATTGTTATAGTTATATGTTTTTTATTGATTAGGCCTCCGGTGTCACACCATAGGCACTGTGTACTCACAATTGTCACTGCAACGTGTAAAAAACTCTCCGAATAAAGGTAATATTTCTAACGTTTGGCGAACTATGCAGTGTTTACAAAAGTTCAAGGAAAACAAGAGACTCTGATCTAATAAGCCAAGAGAAAACTGTAGGCATAATACTTCATCAGCATGTTCCAAGAAAAAATGATATGAACACCTGGCTTTACCCGGAAATTTAAGTGTTAAACTAGCTGAGAAAATATTGCAAGCGATGGAAGCATACATCGAACTTGATCAAAATTTAACACATTAACGAGGAAGTGTGGTCTACAAATGCCGCACATTTTCCGATGGTCAATTTTGGTGCACATAATCTTTTCCTGAAACACTTGTAATTAGTCGGTAGTCTGACTCATGCAGATACTTCCGCAAATTTTGTTTTGCTCTTTTTCGTAATAAGATTTGTTAGGAATCATGAATTGGAAATTTGCTGGTAGAACAGCTTATCAGAAGTTAGCTGGAGTTTTGCGTATGCATTTGATAAGCTATCGATGATTCAGAAGTCGATACAGAAACATCTATTCTGAGAAATAAACACGTGCGAAAAGCGAGACTTGTTTAGTATATCTCTTTTTCTAAGTGATATCAAGTTTTATTAGCGCAACTATAAATGGTCTTTTTCGTAACACTTTGCAGAGCAGCTGCACAATACGTATGTATGTGTGTTCATATATATATATATATATATATATATATATATACATATATATATAAATATAAATATATATATATATATATATATATATATATATATATTGCGCGGAACTTTCTTCTTGATGCTCAAGAGGTATAGGTGCACTACTTCTGCGTCCGCTCCTTTTGACTACTATGTCTGTTCAATAAATCGGTTTTTCTCCACGATTCGGCGAGTTTCTGCGTTTCCCTTATCCTGTACACGCTTCATAATCTCCTCTGCACTCTCATATGATTCTGGTGCATAAATAACTTCTGTGTGCAAAGGAAAAAAAGCTACGGACACAGTACGGATGTTGCTGAAATGTTAGACTGTAAGGAGTAAACCAAGAAGATCCAAAGTGTCTAAACTTTGTCCCGCAGTAACTATTGGTCAGAATGCAAGGGAAAACATCAATTCGAATTACTGAAGTTCATACGTAAAGCGTGATATTCAAATGAAGGATATTTAAATTGCATGGTTTTTGTACACAGCTCTGCAAATTGATATGCAAAAGATTACTAATGGTTGTAGCAATTAGATTCCATAGCACCTAGAAAAAGTGCGGTTTCCATAGAGCAGTTGTTTTTTGAACAATGCAAGTATTCATTTTTAGTAGTGTATAGTGTCAGATTTTCTAAAAATCTAAGAGAATTTAGAAGAAGTTCTAGTCTAAGATTTCAGAGAATCATATGAGTAGTTAATCAAGTTGTTCAGCTACTGTCACTACTGTTCAGATTTTTGCGACACATTATAAGTTATCCCTCGTATTTCAGAAATCTTATTGAAAAAAACCGAGTTTTCGGAAACGATTTCGAACAGGTTTAGCTGTATCAAGGGATGTTTCCCGTCTTAATGATAATTGTGGTTTTACGTATGACAAGAATTTCACATTCAACCAAGTAGTTCGAAAAGTTCAAAAATAAAGTGAGCACTGTAGAGAATCTTCAGGTGGAATGATAGTGACAAAAATGCAAGAGCTGAAACTTGAGCAAAGAAAGACAGAAGAACAGACTAAAGACATTAAACGATAGTAAGATAGAAGGGAAGGGAGAGAAGCTCTGAAAAAAGTGGAAATGTTAAGTGGAATTGAAGTTGAAAGATATGAGCATAGCTGCTAGGCTTCTAAAAAGGTGCCGGAAATGTGAGCACAACAGATAGAAGAAATTATCCTGAAATCGACGTCGTTGAGACGTACTTTGCGGATCTAGTTATTAGTCGTTGCTAGGACGACAAATTCACAAGAAACATGAACTATCTGATTTGTGAACGGAACACAGCGATTGAAAAAGAAATTACCAGAAAGTCGAGAATGTATTGACGAATAAAATGGACGGTAAAATGAAGTGATTCCCCAGAGGGGCGTTTCAAGTCGGACTAGTTGAACGCTAACCACCACAAGAGTGGCTAGTTACGCGTGAAACCTGAAGCTTGGTGTTAGTCGAGTAAACTTCAACCACAACTCTTCTCTGACGGAGGCACTGGAGTTCACATTGAACAACTGAGGACATTGCTTTGCCTTTCTCTTAGCTGTGTTTTAACCGTAAACATATATAACTCGTTGAGTGCCATGTTGATTTTTACGCGGTGGATGGTGGGATCGCGCGGCGAGCGCAGCACGTTACAATGACAATGTGGTAGTTCTCGTAATTATTATTTGAACCAACGCGTCGTGTGGTCTCTTAAAAGAGCTGACTTATAGAGCCCGATACACGTGTTTCAACCTTGACGGTCTCATCAGTCGGGCGGTACCCCTCGTCTTTAGCCAATCCTTTCGGGGCGCTCGAGCCTTTATACTAAGAGTAGGCGCCGACAAACATTCTACACTGTACATCAAGTGAGATTATCACTGAACTCACCGTGCTGCACACCTGTGCTCTTGGCTGGTATTGTTAACATAACACATGACATGTTGACTCAAACAATAATTACGAGATATGTTGGAACTTGAGCATGGTCTCAAGAAAGCACTCGAAAAGAAAAGAATGTGGTAGTTCTCTAATAGAATCTAGATTTTTATCATCACGAAAGGAGCTTAGGTTGTCAATAAATGGTTGAATACGAGAGAAGAGTTTTCACTAAGGCTATCTTTGGTGGAAACGTGTCAAAGCAGCTGCTTAACAATGTATTGTTTGCTTAAAGTAATATTACGCATTGCAATGTGCTGCCACTTCTTGGACGATTCGGAACAAGTTGTTGTTATTAGCGGACTTTAGACGTTGCGACTTCAATAGAGTTGTAGAAGAGGTTTTGTTAAATTGCATCATAGATGATAGATTCTCATTATTTATATTCTGATATGAACTTTATTCATCGTTGTATCTTTTCCAAGAAGAATTCAGTTACATGTATCCAAACTCTTGTCCAGGCTTACTTCGGCCACATACGGGACCATCTCCCTGTTTTTCTACAGCACGTTCATAGCAGAAAATGTGCTTTTTGAAACACATTAATATAATATCGTCGAAAGAGACATGGAGAAATTTTCGAATTTATTTTACCAGTTATCCAGCTTTCCCATGTAGAGTAAGGATTCATAAGACAACCGGACGTTCTCTTCAGAAAAATTTATTCATATAAATTCCGCCACTTTTCACAGGGACCAAGTTGACTTAGAGTTAAAATTTCACTATGAGGTCGTTCCATAAATTTTGGCACTAGAGCAATAAACACTAAATTTATTCATAAGTAATTAATATGGCACCTTTTGGTATCGCTCGATTGCAAATTTTCTTGCGAACATTTTGGTATACAACTTCCTATAACTACTTCAAAATGATGCTGTCATGGGAAAAATTCGCTTTGAGTTTTCTGTGGAAGGCCCGAGAACCACTAATACTGC
This sequence comes from Parelaphostrongylus tenuis, assembly GCA_019055375.1. Taxonomy (NCBI): domain Eukaryota; kingdom Metazoa; phylum Nematoda; class Chromadorea; order Rhabditida; family Metastrongylidae; genus Parelaphostrongylus; species Parelaphostrongylus tenuis. The sequence continues at coordinate 157,801 of JAHQIW010004663.1, forward strand.
GGACTCTTTTCTCCAGCTTTGAACATCGTGAACCACTTCCTAGCTGTCCTTTGTGCAGCCGTATTACCGCACCAAACTTCATTAATCTTGCGCGTCGCTTCACTAGCATTTTCCCTACGCTCAATTCTTGCACGAGTAGCAAGCGAGTTTCCTTCCAAGACAGCTGCATTGTAAAGCAGGTATAGGCAGGTCGTATATCAAAATGTTCGCAAGAAAATACGCAATTGAACGATATCGAAATGATATATCTTTATTAACTTCTGGATAATAAATTTGGTGTTTATCGCACAAGTTCCAAAACCTATGAAGCGGCTCAATGCAGAATACCAGAAAACCGTCTGTGATTTTGGAATAAAACAGTCCGAAAGTAAAGTTTGTTTGTTTTCCCGTCAGCAAACCATGGTACGAGGGTCGTTTCACAATGCAAGCTCAATATCAAAATCGGCATTTCTCAAATTATCGAATTTGTACGAAAACATAGAGTAAAAAAACAAATGTTATAAAAAAGTTGTAAATATGTTGCTTTCCGCAACGATGTTGTTTTCCTCGCTGGAACAAGAGATTTTTCGACGCATGGGCGTTCTATGCCCAAAAATCTCTAGAGAACTCACTTCTGTGGTATTCCATCACTTAATGATGATAATGATCACTCAGATTGTGAATTTACAAGATAAACTGCCATCTTTCCATTGCGCGCGTGCAAATACAAAATTTCCGCCGCTTAGCGACGCGATTAGGCTCTCCTCTAAAGGAAGCTTGGGACTGGGGCGGATTAACTATAATCGCTGGCTGTCAGCAATCCTCTGTAACAGGGCAACCATCCGAAGAGCACAAATAGCCATTAAGATCGAGTTGAACTAAAACTGTGGTTGAAATCACAACATTAATATGTTGTGTAGGAAGTTTGTCCAGTTTTGGATTTTTTTAAAATGGTTTTTACAATTAAATTGCGTGATACTGGTACTGTACAGCTGCATTTTTTCCTGCATACAATTTGATCTATAATTTGCCTCTATTTGCTTTGAGATGGAGCTGTCTAGGAAACAAATTCATGTCCCGGGCTTTTCGAAGAACTTCGGCGTAGATGATGCCCTTGTGGTTCCAGAAGAAGACCACTGCGCTTCTCTTTACGGAAATCGTTAACTGGAATCGACCAAGGCTTCTCACCGGCGACAGCTACTCGTTGTGCTTGTAGGGGTTGTTGAAGACCACCCACTTATTGGTGATGATGTCGTTGAGGAAGATGGACTCGCGACCGTATCGACCAAGATGGCGATGAGCAACTTCAGCACGCTCTCTTTCTGGGTTTCGGTCAAGTCATGTGGCACCCACTTTGACTTCCTCCAGACCCTACCCAATTCGTGCAGAATGTTGGCGATAGTGTTGAAGTAACAATCAAACTCTTTGACTAGCATCAGCTATATCATGGAGATATTCTTTTTGACCATCTCGAGGACAGTTTGACGATCAACTTCCTGTGGACTGCCCGAGCGCGACTGATCATCTAGACTGTTTCCTTCGGCTTTGAGCTTTGCAAAACATTTCCTAGCCGTCCTTTCTGCAACCATATAATCGCCCCAAGCTACATTAATCTCACGCCGCTTTACTAGCATTTTCCCCTACGCGCCAATCGTGCATGACCGGAGAGCCAATTTGTTCCGAAGACAGCTCCATCTGCAAGTATAGACAAGCTAGATACCAAAATGTTCGCATGAAAATGCACAACTGTGCGAACCAAAATCATGCAGTCTCAGTACAAGAGTCTTATTAAGAATTCAAACAGCACAAACTTTTCACGCTACTATTCTATTATGGCGGCACCACTTGAGACCTTCGGTAAAAACATATTTTTGCTTTTGCAAAACGTTTCTGCAGTTTATCGATGGCTCAAATCAAATAAATTTCAATGAAATGTTTAATTTCTTAAATAGCTTAGCGCCGTACCAGTCAAATAAGATTTTGTTTCTCATTGGAAGATCTCTCGCTGGATAAGGGCTTTGTTGTAATGGACTTTTAATCGTGAGGTAGAGAAAATCTTTCCGATTATAATGGTATACTTGGCTTTCGAAAAGGACTTTTTCTAGCTTTGTAGAGACCGGAAGAATACTGAGTTTCACACTCAGTAAGCACATCCAGTCGGATAGGGTGTGAATACAGCTGTAATACCAAAGGGCAAACACATTTTCTTGATCAGAAAGACTTGCTCTATCTAATAGTTAAAATTTTCCTATGAGAAACTTTTATCAGGCAAGAAATTTCCAAACGTTAAACCAAACCCTATTTTGGTTGGTATCGGTGTTAAAAACAAGCAAAATGAGCAATAAAGTATGCCTTTAAAATTAATTTGATTCATACTATCAGATAATTATATATTTGTCAGATATCAGCAAAGAATACGCTTTTACCGCACGCCTCAAGTGGCGCCTCCATAACAGAACACTACCACTTTCATCCAGTGAGAAATCTTTGAATGAGAAACAAAATGAGAACAGAATCTTATTTTGACTGGTACATCGCCAAAAATGAGCTTTTGACAAATTAAACATGCCATTGAAATTCACTTGATTTGAGCTCTCGATAAACTACAGAAACGTTTTGCAAAGATAAAAAATACGTTATACCGGAAGCCTCAAGTGGCGCCGCCGTAGTACAACCAATACTTTGTTATCTGATGAGCAGAGGGGAAATTTTTGACGTTCTGGAGGTTTCTCCTGTTGGAACATGGAAAGGTCAAAACGAAATGCAGTTCACTCAGTGAAATATTTTAATAACTTTAACAGAAACGCGATACATAAATTTCCGTTTGCGTAGTGAACAGTTTCTTTTAATCACTCACCATCTCAGCAATTTTAACTTTTAATTTGATGCATTCATTTTAAAGGCATGGTACGTCGTGTACTTTTACTTTATACGGCACAGAATGAAGAAAACGCCTTCGCTATAAAAGAAGATTCCATGGGAGTCTTAGTCATTTGTCGAAAGCTTAGATCTCGGGCTACTGTATCACGTGATTGTTTCTACAACGACCTTTTTATAGCGCTATAGTATTCAGAATTAAATTATGTTCCACACCACCGCGCTTTCTTTATCAACGCGCTTCTAATCGCTGGAAGCGGGAAAAGCATATGAACGTGTAGAGGAGGTCATCGAGTATCAAAATCGTACACTTTCTCTGGAGTTTCTTTGAGGCGGAGGAAATGTTTGCAAGAAAAGGCGCAATTGAATGATACCAAAGTCATACAGTTTTAGTTATATCCGATTAAAAATTCAAGGTTCATTGTTCTAGTGCTATAATTTTGTGTTCAAACGCCTAAAATATAGTATGGGTATTTGTTCTTCATGTATCCACTCAAACTTAATTAGGAACTATACTTCTGCTATCGACTGCTTTTTTACAGACCCGCTCAAAATGATTCAATCTGATAAGGATATGACTTATTTTGAGCCATAGGTCTAGTGCTATCTACTGATGAGTCCCAATAGGACGAAATAGGCGCCTATATAGCACTAGACCTATGGCTCAAAATAAGTCATATCCTTATCAGATTAAATCATTTGAGCGGGTCTGTAAAAAAGCAGTCGATAGCAGAAGTATAGTTCATTTTAAAAGCCGTAAGCTCGACTGCCGGTCACCACAAAGTCAGGTAAGACCATCATCCGACTTTGGGTGATTAGTTTTTTACTCGGCGCCGATTCCTTTAGAGGATTATTTAACCTCAAGGGATCGACGGAACCGAGGGAGGGTGCTACTGATGAGTCCCAATAGGACGAAATAGGCGCCTATATAGCACTAGACCTATGGCTCAAAATAAGTCATATCCTTATCAGATTAATTAGGAACGTTATTCATCGTTGCAACCTTTGCCATTGGACAGCCCACTGAATGTGTAAGTTCTACATATTTTCTTCAATTTATTGCCCTCAAGGCGACTCCGTGTACCCTCCACCCCCCTCTAGTTGCAAGTTCTTAAATTAACTTCAATATGACGTCTGATGGTAATTGTGGCCATTCACCAGGAAACCATAGACTGGTCCGCGCAACTGCTCCCCATGGGCAGCTTCCCTCCACTTTCACCGCTTGAATAAATAGGCTTTGCTGTTTTTCACGAATCATATATATATATTTCATATTTGCTAAGAAGAGTTGAATAACTCTGCGTGTTGGAAGAATTTCGCGCCAAAATATCTATGAAAAAATTGATCAACACTCCACATTTTTCATTTGTTCATTATTGTCACTCGGCACTCGGCGTCTTCGAAGGTGCGCTTCCGGATGTGGTCGACTGAAGACTTAGCGAGTCAGTTTGACCTTTCCAAGCTCCAAATATGGCGAAACTCCCGATACTCCAGAGTATTTTACGGTATTATGCGCACACCGAGAGATTATCGATGAAGAGATAATTGGTGAGTAGTCATAGAAGTTTTCGCCGCCCAGAATCCTAACGAACTCTTTTATAGCAACAAAAGGTGTTCTAGAAAAAGTAAGGCTCAGTACAAGAGATCAGTCGGCCTCTACTAACTGTGCATGCTCGAGATTTGAATGTTGGCTGTAAAACAGACATATCCGTGGCAGTCTGGCGAATGATAATTAGGAAAGAAGGTCTTATACGCACAAGATAGGCGTAAGAATCCGTAATAATGGTTAGAATTACGTTTATTTCCAAAGGATGCCGTTTTCCTTTAGGAAATTATGAGATGTCAGAACGCATAAGCGTTCTTTTCACTAAAATCAGTTGACCCGAATCTCCTTCGTAATGTGCCATTTTCTAGCGACGATAAAATGCTGCGGCCATCTATATTTGACTATAGCACTGCCAAGAAGATCCGCTGTAAGTTCAAACAACGAGCTAACCACATTGAAAGTAATCGAATTCTTCTCCTTGCTGGTAATGTGCACCAACGAGGCTTTTCAGAAATCTAGTTCAATGTTGAAATTTACATTTCTCTAGGTATCGCATACACTACTAATGATCTAGTGAAAGAACAGGAAGCACTACTTGTTGATTGTCAGAAGTACAAATTCAACGTAACAATGCTAAATTGTTGACCGATGTAAATATATGAACATAGGTATTTGTTGTTGACTTTAATGAAATGATGATTGTTGGATGTCCCAGCATTAGTGGAAAATTCAGAAAATTTATTGGAGAATACGCACTCTTTAAGAATTATTCGACTGATGAAGTGAACTCCTTCAAGGTTTACTCCAATTATTACTAGAAACGTTGCAATCAACTATTTTGAGACCCCGATCTATAACAGACCTATCTAACAAAGTATTTTGAGGCTCTATGGTTTGTTATGGGCACGTATTCAGTGTAGGACAAGTGTTTCGGCCTTACAGCCTTGTCACCTGCACAGTAACCTTTCGTCTAGTCAGTTCACCAGGGATGTAGCCCTATATAAAGGAATCAACAACGAACTTTTCACACTCGACGTGCGGTGAAACAATCACCGAGGCGTCCTTTCAGAGTGTCCAGTGTGACTGATTGTCGATTGCATGACTCCTCGTTATAGAGAAAGATCCCCGAGGAACTGCCTGAACGGAAAGGCACCGAGCAGCGACGATGCCGTAATGCCGAAGCACTTGTCATGCACTACATCAGTGTCCGTAAGAAGCCTCATAAAAGGCTCAAAACACAGTGTCAAATTATATACTAAAAAAACCTCCAAAAACGTTTCCTCTACTTTCAAATTACTTTCCTATATCCTCATCAAAATAAATGTGAAAAAGTGGTTGAAAATGTGTTTTCTAAAAACGCAGTTCTTGCAGTGATAAGTGGACATTTTTCAAATAAGTGGGCATTTCTTTTTGCTAGAGATGCCCACATGGGCCATTAGCAAAGAGACGCGTTCAACCACTGTTCTACGACGTTCGAGAGAAAGAAAATAATTTGAATGCTGAAAGTACTTGAATCTACACAGTGAAAAAACCTTGTGAAGACGGATAATAAAGCGACAAGTTTCGATAAGTGCTCATATAACACTTCACTCAACTATAATATGATTTTCGTTGCTACAGAGTTTTCTTAGAATTAAAATCTTACTATACAAGTGCCAACAGACCATTATGAGGTTCAAGAAACGAGCTAATTACACAGAAAGCAGAACATCACCTTCTTTTTGTTGATAGAGTAAATTGGGAGAATTTTTTTGAAAACCGGCATGGTATATTTATCAGCATTTTTCAAGCAAGCAAATGACCACAAATACGTGTATAAAATATGAAAGAAATGTTTAATAACAATGGGAATTAAATTACTTCTTGCAAGGATGTGTTTTTATCACAATAAAGTAGAGAATACTTTCACAAATAGCCAGTATCTGAGCAAAAATACCTTCGAAAACGTTTTTTTTTTGTGATAATCTACCTTTGTGCAGCAAAAATCTCTTGCAACATACAGACTTTACTTTACAGTACCATGAATACCAATGCGAAATTCAATCAACTCGCTTGCCATTTTACGTGTGAATCGCAATCTTCTTTTCGCTCCTACAACGTTCTTTGACAGTTGTCCTAAGAGGCTAACTTATGCTACGGAATCATCAAAACTCGAGCTATCGAATGACTATTAAAATTCCTGCTAAAAGTGATTCAGAGACCACAGCCGAGCAAACAAGCAAGCCCAGTGTGAAAGATAATGTTATTTTTGCTGCTGCAACGCAATGAGAATTGTCTAGAAACCTAGTACCTCACTGAAATCAATGAGAATCAAACTTTTGAAGTATTAGTTAATATTTAGGTATGAACTTTTGCACGGAAGTAAAGGTCTCTACACAATCGCGCGCTAGCACTAGTACAAACCATCCCAAACGGTTTAACCTAGTGATTTTTTTGCAGGTGAACAGAGCGTGATTTTGAGGAGAATCCAAGCTTTTACCATGCATCCACAAATGGTGACGTGATATGTAAAACATTTGACTCCAGGTGAAAGCTGAAAAAGCGTTTCAGCCATCTTGGAACGCGTGCTGTTACCACACCACCCAGGCCACCTCTTTGCTACCACACTTTCTTCAATATGTACTAACGAAACTGTCAGCAACTAAAGTATTATGGGTAGAACGAGAGCACGACTCACAGTTTGAGTTGAGAGCTATGCAAACCACTTAACATTGTCAAGTATAGGATATCACTTTAATAACACTACTAAAAAACAGTGAAATAAAGAGTTACCAAACTACACAAAGGTGCGATGTCGGCTGAGTGTATGCAAAGTCGGTCATACATCTTGAGCCCCACTAGCTGGAATGAGATTTTTTTTTGGTTTGTCCGCTGATAAATAGTGTTTTGATATGATCCAAAAGCCGTACGTAATGCCTACAACAAAGCGACGTCCTGGAAGAAAGCTGTAATAAGAAGATGAATTCTTGAGAGATAAATTTTCGTGTTTTGTATAACCGTAATCTGCACATATTTGCTTCTGTTCAAAATGTTTTAGTGATTTATTAAAAAGAATAAGATGTCAGAGCAGATTTTTGTTTTGTGAGCAAACAAGAGCTTGCTGTTGTAGTAGCTATTTACTATGATGGAGTTCACCTTCTTCAGAATCTGAAAGGATCAACGTGAGTGCGATCTAATCAACCAAATATATCCATAATACAGGTAGAAAATCACGAGACCCATACCCCAAAAGGATTAGAAGTGAAATGACTTTTTTGCAGTGTAACCGCTATCTTTGATTCTTTCACTGAATTTCTCATGTGAAGACCAACCGTACAGAGTTCACACGAGCCGATAATGCATTTCGCCAGAATAAAAATCAGTCTAAAATTCTATGCTGTGATACCGATGTATTCCTCTTCGTGATTATGTGTTCCATCTTCGTGTCTGGATGTAGAGTGGTCTATTTGTTTCGCCAATGTACCCGTCTTTGCACATTTTACAAGCTACTAGGTATACTGAACGAGCTTAAGTAGTCAACATCTCTGCCGTTTTAACACAATACGCGACGTTGCGTTGTAGATATCGTGTTGGTGTAACTGGCATTTTATGCACTGTTGAGATTCGCATTTCGATACTGGAATAATTCCTTAAGTAAATATATTATCTCATATACTGTTCTGATACGCATTATTTGATCTACGTCTAGGTGTTAGCGATGTTTTGTTTACTGCCTAATGTATATTTATTCCAGACTTTAGAAAGGATGTCAGTTGGTACAAAACTAATGACAGCTTTAGACCGTGAGTTCAGATTGGTTCGTAGAGCAGCAGAGACAATTCGTAGAATGAATAGCGCGTTTGGCCCAGAAAATGCTAACGAACACACAGTGCAGCGATGGTTCAAGAAGTTTTGTAAAGGTGGCGCATTTCAACAATGCATAAACAACAAGTGCTTCTTTATCAACCTTATCAGAGTCAAGAGAAAAACAATGACCGAAGCTTAAACTCTCAAGACTACACGATTTCCTGCAGAAAAACCAAACTTTGACCAGCCCACTGTCGTAAATCATTTGAAGTAATGACCTTTCCAGGTCACATCGTCATGCAGCTTCCGACCCCTTTATTTTAGAGATCATGCATGAAAGCTTTTAGCTTAGATGTTCCACCAGAGCCTCACAGTTTTTTTTGCAGTTTTATCAAGTTGGTTCAAAAATGGCGTTTACGTAGTGTCGCAACTTGCCGTTAGATATGGGAGTAAATTCGTGTGGTTATATTATGTATCATTTTGAAGCGCATTCCTCGCTCTATATTCTGTTGCTAATGAAGTCTCACTTGCTTTTTGTCCTGTGTTTATTTCATTCTATGAAAAGATATTGGTTGACGCTAAAGTAATGGCGATTTCAGACCGTGAATTCAAATTGGGCCGTAAAGCAGCAAAGGCAACTTGCAACATCAACAACGCATTCGGCTCAGGAGCTGCTGAGAAACGTACAATTCAGAGGAGGTCTGAGAAGTTCTGTAAAGAAAACGAGAGTTTTGAAGGTAGGGAACTAGTATCTGGTCAAGGTGTAACTGACAATGGCCAACAGTGAGCAAGCACCGAAGCTGATTCTCTTAAGACTACACGAGATGCAGCCAAAACGTAACGTCTATCAATTTACAGTCGTACGCCATTTAGAGAGTATCGGAAAGGTGAAAAAGTTTGGCGCAAAAGTAATAAGGTATAGTTTTACCCTGCCAATAGCCACACGTCGCACAGTGAACGTTTCAAAACTTGTATGAATTCGGCTACAAAGTTTTGACTCATTCCTCATATTGGCTGGACCTCCCGCCTAGCAACTATTTCTTCGAGTATCTCGATAGCTTTCTCCAAAAAAACGTCTCCGAAACCGAAAGAAGTAGAAAAAGGTTTTTCAAAGATTATCAAATTAGGAGACTCCGATTTTATGATAGAGAAATAAAAAACTTTTTGTCGTCGACAAACATGTCTTAATTGTAATGGTTCCTATTTTGCCTAACAAAACTGTGTTCAAACCTACATATAACGATTTGAATATCTACAGCCTGAAATTGCCACTACTTTTGCACCAGCCTTATAGTTATCTTCTTCACTGTTAAAGCTTGTCTACGGTGTGCTATATGCAATATAATAGATATAATCCTTTCGTACCAAATAAAAAAGTTTTAGAACAGATTTTTCGGGTCTTTTGTTCAAATCGCAAGATTTATATGAGACCAACTCACCACGGTGAAGAATTGCCTAGCCAATGATTGAAGAAATATTTTCGTACAATTCAAATGCTCCACCCAGCTGGTATTTGCTGGATTGTCTGATAACTTCTTCAAATTTTGAAAGTTCTGTTAAATCAGTTACTTATGAAAAGAAATCATTCAGTCAACAATATATTTACTAACACGACAAATGATATGAATCATTTGTTGGGTAAAGATTTGGCGCCTACCTTTAAGAAAAACTCGGCCAGATATCAAATAAGTCGATGAGGTCACTTTCGAGCTGATCGTACTCTTTGAATTTTTTCGCTCAGATACCGCTTCAGGACGCGCTAGAGATCGTATTTCGATGGAGCAATATCAGGGCTATACGGTGGCACGGTGATCCAGCTTAGAAATTCCAATATATGGCGAGTCAACTTTGCAATGTGAGGTGGTCGGTCAGTGCATGAAATCTCCGTGGAAAGATCACTTTGCGGTAGCCCATCTGATTTAGATGGCAAGCGATGGTGCTGCAGCCTACTCAAGTGGTCTGCTAAAGCTATTAGAACACTCTCCTACTAATACCTATCCACACGATGCAAAGAATCATCTATGTGGCTTCGAAAGTGCAACTTCCTTATCACAGAAAAGCGGAGATTGCTGTGTTATAAGAAATATAGTCCTAATGAGCAAAGGATCAAAGTAGAGAAAATGTCTTGATTGTATTTATTATTATATCAGATGAAATAAGATATTTTTTTTTGTACTGAACTCAATAGTTACTCAATTATGTTTCAGCAAGCTTATCAGACATTTATACACCTATTTATTCGTTAACAGCAATACGTAACACACTTCGTTTGGAGCTATTATCGCATACTTGTTTAGCCTGCAAGAGGCTCAATAGGTATCGAAGTTGTGACCACACCTATGTTCACCATTGTTTTGTAGGTGTATTCGCCTATAGCACAAAGTTTCGAAAGCTTGACGGAAACCAATTCATTCATTGACTGGCGCCATCAACTCATCGTTGCACAATTTCCCCATGATCTAAACGAAACTTTACAGACACGTTTCGCTATACTAGTCCTATTTTGCACAACTTGCCGTTTAATTTGTGTCCCATATTGTTGCCTGTACGCAAATGGGTCATAATCCTAAGGTTCAATTCCTCCACATCAGATGCGACGCTATAGAGACCCACGAAACATGCGGACCACTTCAGTAACCGTAAGGACTTGGCAATGTGTGATGGTCATTTTGACGTGTACCACATTCCGTGATCAGCCTCGAGTTCTTGTATTAGACTCAATACCTTCTACCCACCGCCCACGTCGTTACCTGAGGTAACAGCTGCGAAGGAATTCACCTTTCTCGATATCATCAGCATCTTCATAGAAAACCTCTTCGCCACTATCTCTAATCACATGTTCTATGCCAAATTGTATTCTCTATTCCACAATCGACTGCATTAAAAGCTAAATTTTTGAGCACAAAAATTTCATCGTTTCGACAAGAATGTCGTTCTTTCTCAAGAATCGTGTGTGATGTTCATGTCATTTGAAAGGTTTACTTCTTGCGCATCTATTGATACATAATTCGTCTATATCCGCTGAGTTTACGACAAGTTGGTCGAGAAGTGCTCAAAACTCGTTCGTCGAAAGCGCGCTTGATTCAACAAGACAAAGCTAAGCCACACAGTCACGCAGAGCTAAAAAGACCAAGGCAAAGTTCGAGGATTTGAACGGAGTTGAGATTCTACCGCATCCACCCTATAGTCTGGACGTTGCTCCATCTGATTAGGCCTTATTAGATCAACACTTTTTAGAAGGTCGCCAATTTGAATCTTTCGATGAAGTTGAAGAAGCATGTCAAGAGTTTTATGATTCAAAACCTAAGGAGTGGTACTTCGATCAGATTCGATTCCTGGAGGACCGATGACAAAAGTGGTGGATAACGATGGCCTGTATTTTGAAGAATAGTTGCTGCTGTTTGTTGTCTGAATATACGCATAAATTTTGAATGTTTCATCAAACGATGGAAACTTTCTTTATAACTTAGTACATCATAAATTACAATTTCGTAAGAGGTAGGGGGAACGATAGAGATAGTAATCAAATATGATCGAACTACGGAGCTATTGCTAAAAATAACACTGATGCTGACAACTTTTACTCAAAATATCTATTCATGTACACTTTTTGGTACATCTGATAATCACCTTTAGAAAATTTGCCAGGAACTGACTCTCTGCTTAGAATATCTTGCATAAAATGTATAACAACTTCTGTCCCAGCAATAAACATATCTAGTTTCTTGTGGAAGATATATAAGTATATATATATGTACATATACATATGTATATATATATATATATATATATGTATATATATATATATATATATATAGACATACATATATAACTTCTAGGAGAAATTAATACCTATATAGGAATTAATATCAATTTAAAATGAAAAAATAAATAAATAAATGAATATATATATATATATATATATATCTTATAATAATCAGTCCAACTATCTGAGAATAACAGCTGCGTACACTCAAACTGTTAATAAAATTTGGTATTCTTGAGCAGTGATATCGCATGTACAAGAAAATTATTTACAAGGACACTGGAAAAGGAAAATTATCGGAAGCAGGACGATTGGATGATGTCTTTCATGTAGTGGTAAACCTCCACAACCACTCACGCGCTCTCATTCGAGTAATTTAAGGATATGAGAATTGGAGAAGGCATAAGAAAATACCTGAAGGTGTTTAACTGAAGAGAAATGCATAGAATAACGAATACTGCCCATATTCAGTGTCATAAGTCGCCACTTATTCATAATCTGCTCTCTTCTCTTATCGGTAACAAGTGAAGAAAAAAGCCCTGTTTGTGGACAAAGACTTTCCATTGCATTTTTAGTGATCATTTGAAAGCTTAGATCTCTGGGTGCTGCGTTCATGGCCGTTTTTTCTAAAAATTTTTTCATAACGCTGTAGCAGAAGGAAAACATTTGTGTTCCACACATGCATATTTATCTCAGGTGATAACTCATTTCTTAACCTATAAGGAACCCTTCGATAGCGTAACTTCGGTGATCCTAATGCTGTGCTTATCTTTTAAAAATATCGTTTATTGCAGTTTAGCAAAAAAGGAAGATCAAATTTCACATACGCGGGCAAATCTTTCTCGCCCAGAGTGTGAGCTGGATGTTAGTGAACGTGGAATCGATACAGCGTTCCACGATTTATCGACCAATCGCGCTGAGACGACTCACATGTGGAATGCGATTTTTATTATTTACATGATCATTTCTTCTTCGCTTTGACAAAAACTCCAGGTAAAATGCATGACCTGGAAAGTGCAAATATTCTTTACGTAGGGCCTTTCGTGCTTCCAGCGAAGCAATAGTAAAAGCATGCGGTCGGTGTAAAGCATATTTTTATTTCGAATACTATGACGTGACAAAAGGGTCTTTTTAGAAAAGGGAAGCCTAGTGCGGTAAATAGAGAATTAGGTTTTCAAATGATTACAACACTCTTGAGAAAAATCCTTCTCCTGCGAAAAGAAGTGTTAGCTCATTTGTTGCCCGACAACTTTAAGGGACCTGCTAATTTGGGGAAGCTTTTTACATCGTTTTCAAACGTCAACGATGTGACTACCAGATTTGTATAAAAGATTTGAAGAATCATTTCCGTTATTGAGCAGGAATTTTTAGAAGATTTCTCTTTTGCTGGACAAAGTCTTTACAAAAGATCGGGAAATCCATGAATCTAGTTTTTTTTTTCCGAAAAGGTCTTTTTGCACAGTGTATTATTTGAAAAAAAAAATCCTGTTTCACATGCGTCGCGCTCATTTCGCGTATTGTCGCACTTGCATTTTGTTGGACAAAGTTCCTCTTTTGAACTAGATAAACCACTAGCTAGCGTAGTTTTATGAAGTTGAAAATCAATTTTTTTCCCATGCAAAACCTCTTTGAATCCTTTAGCAATTGAAATAAAAAAGGCGTTACGTGTTTTTATGCGTTATCGCGCATATTATTCGCATGACGAGCTTTCATCTAGTGCTAGTTCAGTAGAGTAACTCTTGAGAATTGAAAATGTTCTTAATTTTCAAAAGTTTCTTGAAATCCTGTTACATACAAAATTGAAATGTATTTCAAACGCGTCGAACGTTACTGCGAGAAGTTTAGTTACTTATTTGGAAGTTTATTCTCCGTTTTGCAAATACTTTTAAACTTTCTGAATTTTACTTTTAGAAGAAGCTTTGCTCTACCATTCTAGAATTTAGGCCTTTCATTTTCTCTATACATTGCCAAATAAACTCTCTACTAATTTTAAACTCAAGCCCAAGCATAAGCAACCGAAGCCTGAGCACGAAAAGCATAAGGAGAGTAAGAGAAATCTTCAAGCTCAAAAGTCGGATGTTTTACTGAGATATCTCGTCAAAGGGGATAAATATGCTAAGTTCAATGGCAAAAATCGCACTCCTTTTGCGAGTCACGCTGTGACGTAGATCGATGACACTGTGCCATAGACTAGTAGCGGTATGCAATACATCTGCCTCAGTCTTATTTTCCCTGCCGTAGTGCAGCAAAACAATCTTACCAAAAAGAAAGAACAGCGGTGGAATCGCCGAAAGTCACGATATCGAATATCAGCAATTTAGGAAAAGAACTCTGTTCCGCGAGAAGAAACGAGTGTGTGATACACAAATCTATTTGCTCTACTGCATCACGATAAGAGAGTTTTTTTGGCAGACTATCAATTTTTGAAAATTTGTGAAATTAGGTCATTGGATTATTAATAATTTAAGAAAAAATTTCGTCATGCTAGTCGTAGTTGTCTCTCATCACGCGACAAGTGCGCAACGCGCATAAGACATAATTTTACTTCAAATACAAGGGAGGTGTGTGAAACCTTTTCTAGAAACTTATAGCTTTGAATTTGTCCAGATTTGAACTTTTGAATGGATACTAACAGTTCAATGGAAAATCTTTTTCCAGCTGAGAATCATCTTTCAAAAAGCCCCTGCTTAGTGATGGAAGCAATCCAACACGGCTACTGAAATAGCATTACAGAGTGAACAACAATGGCGTATTTCTATTCCTGCGGATCGTATTCACTTTCGAACCCCTCATATTTCGCTCATTCTGAGCTGTTCTATTTCCAGTTGTTGAGCTGGTGAGGGCTTCCTTTCTGCTCTCATGCACACAAAATTCAAACGGGTAACTTTCTATGAAAAGGTTCATTTGACTTCTTTAACAGTTGAACTCGGCGGCCTGTTTGACGCAAAATATTGGTAATTCCCTTTAACTACGTCGAAAACTTGCCATAGGGATTGGATCATAGGAGGGCCAGTGCTCTATCTAATCAAAGAAGGTACGGATCTTCACGACAACAAATTAATTCTTAAATCACATAAATTGAATTTTTTGGAAAGAAATGAGAACGACAGTTAACTTCTTGAAATTCCAAGAAGAAACACCCAGAGCGATGAATCAACAACACACTTAGAGACGTGAGCGTGTTTTCAAAGAACAAACTGTAGATAGATAAATTTCCATTTTGGAAATACCGAAACCGACGAGAATGTGGAAAAGTTTCATTTCTTTGCTTCATAAAAGAGCGGAGTGGCAGAGCGTTTATTGATACAGCGTATCAGCAACAAGATGATATGCATTGAACGGATCTCCTCTAACGCTCCGTTACAGTCGACCAGCTAAACGCCTTGGCTCGGCTACCTTAAAAATTGCAAGCAAATTCGCCTCGGCCAGCATTCTACGACATTCGTTAAAAACGAAATTCTTGAGCAGCAGCAAATCCAGAGAGTGAATGTTGAAAAATTGCTCAAATGCGGCCACTGAGGGGATTTGCAAGGCAGATGTTGATGATCACGAGTTGTGTGATGAAATGGTAACAAGAAATTATTAATTCCATGAGCTCCGTTTCAATCAATGAAAACCCGCTTAGCCGAGATTTATTGGCTTATAGTTGAAAGCGAGCTTTATTGACGCACTGTGCTGGTGGATATCATCTCGCGTTGCAACCTGAGTGGAGATCTGTGAAAAAACCTTTACAGATCTGCTTTCTACTCAATGTACATATGTATAGAAGTTGAATCATGGCCTGTGTTTCTTTCTAATGTTTTTGATACTTGGCACACGTAAATTTCTGTGTGGTATTCTAAAGCATTGAAAAGCTAAGTGGCACTGGCGCTCGTTCGGCATGTCTCACCCTAAGTACCACAGCTCGCTTGGTTTCGCCTACTCGATCAGCGTTATCGTTGTCTCCTTGCTATCCTTGATGGGACTAGAGTGGGATGACTACGCCATCGTGTGGAGGGTTTGTTTGTCTGCATTCTTTGCGATTTACCACTAAAAATAAAAACGTTAGATTTTCAAGTTTTCTAAGTTTTGCTACTGTACAGCATGGTGACAGCTTGTCTTTTGTTATTTTCACAACAAACTATGCTTGCTGCATCTTCTCGTTTTCAAGTGGCGGACATGTTGGTGGTACCGTTCCTACAACATCTTTAGTGAGGGCTCTAAAACAGGCAAAACTAGAAAAGAGTAGATGAAAGCTAAGTTCTATTTAGCTAAGAAATGAAGAGTGCTGGCTGAAGAATCGAAAAAAACGGATTAGCTAAATGGAGGTAAAAGAGAATAGTTGATTCCACCATTTTTGAGAAGATTTTTTACATTCTATCGGCATTCCAAAAACTTTACAGCTACTAACAAAAGTAATAGTGGAGAGATCGCGGTTCTCTTTGTTCTGCTCTATTGATGTGAAATCAACGCTATTCACCTGAATCACCTGTCGTCCCGTTGATCGTCGGGTGACTCGAGCGGGTACCAGCAACTCTTCCATTTTTCCCTATCGCGGGCAAGAGTAGCCCAGCAGGTCCTCTCCGCTCTAGGAATTCGTTGAGCATCACATCCTTCTTCTTTCGCTTTCGTGAAGAAATCGCACCAACGGGTCAGTGGTCTTCCTTTAGAGCGCTTGACGTCCCGGGAAATCCAGTCGATAACGGCTCTCGTCCATCGGCTGTCGTTGAAGCACATCACGTGTCAAGTCCCACCTTATTTTCGATATCCTGGCGTGTAGAACGGCGTCTCTGATTTTCGATCGTTGACGTAGGTCGGAACTTCGGATCCTTTCTCTCATTTGCGAGATACGGGATACTCCTAGCATCGACCTTTCGACTGCGCGTTCGATAACGCCAAGTGATCTTTCATCCTGCTTACGTAGCGACCAGGTTTCTGCTGCATACGTTAGGGCAGGGATAATTGTCGAGTCGAAAAGGTGGGCACGGAGTCGGATGTTCTTTGTCCTCTTCACTACATCTTCGATGCTCTTAAACGTTCCCCAAGCCGCTCGTTTCCTCCTGCTCAACTCTGGAGCTAGGTCGTTCATCATGTTGATTTCACGACCTAGATAGATGTAACTGGAGCATTCGGAAATTGTCGTTCCGTTGAGCGTGAATGGGGCATTAGAAACCCATCCGTTCCTCATGAACATTGTTTTCGTTATATTCAGTTGAAGACCGATCTTTCCACAGGCGTTATCGAAATCAGTCAACATTCGTTCCGCTTGGCTGATGTTTGGTGTTATGAGAACTATATCGTCAGCAAAGCGAAGATGGTTTAATTGTCGACCGTCAATTTTCACTCCCATTTCGTCCCATTCTAATGTTCGCATGACGTTTTGTAGTGTGGCAGTGAATAGTTTTGGCGATATTGTATCGCCTTGTCGAACCCCTCTTCTTACGTCAATGGTGATATTGTTGTAGAATGGAGATATTTTGGTCGTGAAGTCTTTATAAAGCTCACGAAGGATCATTATGTACCGAGTAGGGACGCCCTGGTTATCCAGAGCCTCTATAACCGCTTCTGTTTCCACTGAATCAAAGGCTTTCTTCAGATCGATAAAAGTGAGACAGAGTGGTTGTTTGTACTCTCGCGAAACTTCAATGAGTCTTGTGATCGTGTGGATGTGGTCCATGGTACTAAATCCTTTTCTGAACCCTGCTTGTTCGCATGGCTGTCCTTCGTCCACTGTTCTGTCAATCCTGTTCAGGATGACTCGACTAAAGAGTTTATAGACAACGGACAGCAAGCAGATTGGGCGATAATTGCCTATGTCGTGAAGGTCTCCCTTTTTGAACAACAATACGGTCTTGCTGGTTTTCCATTGAATAGGGACCTTGCATTCTGACAGGTACCGAGTGAGGAGCCGAGCCAAGGCGTTGATGATAGCTGGCGGCAGGTCTTCAGGTGTTCTGGTCTAATCCTGTCTGGACCGTATGTTGTTCTGTTTTTCACTGACGATATAGCATGTCGGATTTCGAAAGGAGGACCAATAGAGCGACATATTCGTCCTCTTTCAATTTATATGACGGTAAGAGGACATGGCTAGCGAAGAGATCCGAGTAGTCTTTGTGGATGATTTTCGCCATAGCCCTTCTGGAAGCTGTAAGTGTACCGTCAGGGTATCGGAGTCCAATCATCTTGGTCTTATAGTAGGCGAAACCTCGCTGGGCTTTGCGAAAGCTCTTCCCAGCTTCTGCAGCTTCTGCCATAACTGCTGCTCTTCTCTCTTTGAGGTCTTCTTTTATCGCTTCTCTGCAGCGTTTCGCAAGTTCGGACGTAAGGTTTTGGTTGCCTGTAGCTCGTGCAATTCCACGTTGACATATCAGCTCGAGTGTCTGCGGAGACAAGCGTCTCTTCGTGACCTTAGGACTCTCGGCTTTCATAGCGCTAACTTGAAAATATTCAACGAGTCGATCGTATTCTTCATCGATGTTGTCGGCAACGGTATCTTCCCGAGAGCCGACTAATGATTTGAATACATCCCGGTTTATAGCAGTTCTGGAACTTCGTTGTTTGAATTTAGCAGCTTTCTCTCCTCTCCTCGAAAAACGGAACGTTGTGCGAAGGAGGCGATAGTTTGATCCCGTGTAGAACTTAGGAACAACAGCGACATCGGTGAGGTAAAACCTTCGATTTACTAATGTGGTCTGTTTCGTTATGGTACTCTCCATTGGGAGACTCCCACGTCCATCGCTGAGAAAGAGGCTTTTGGAATTGCAAGTTACCATGGATTATTCGGGTCGTCATGATAAACTCAGACAACCTCTCACCCTGTTCCATTCTAGTCCGTGGGTCCCTATGTGACGTTCTTCAGACGTTTTTCTAGGTCCAGTTTTTGCGTTAAAATCTCCGACAATGACCTTGAAGAATGTATGATCTTCTCTGAAGAAGTTTTCTATAGAACGCTTCGACTTCGCCTTCGTCATAGCTTGATGCTGGTGCGTAAGCAACGAAGATTGTCAAAGCCGGCATAGAACCACATCGTTTCAACCGTAATCGTCCGATGCGGGTTGTTAGTTGTTCAAACGTATCAATGTTCACGGTCAAATTTGATTTGACGAGGACACCAATGCCGCCGACACCCTGCTATCGCATGTTCCAAGGAACAGTTCTTCTCCGGTGTCATAAACAGCGTGAAAAGGATGGCGCCTTCTCGTCTCAGCCAGGCCAATGACGTCGTACCTTATTCTTCTTGCTTGAATCAGTAGATCTTCTACAGCGGATTCGTGAGCAAAGGTTCTTGCATTGTTGGTGCAGATCGTCATATTATCATTCCTCGAGTATTGACACCAGAGAAATGAACACCAGAACTGTTACCCAGAAGTGATTAAGATTATGGGATTTTTGTACTGTTAAGCTGCGCGTTTTCTTGCAATCAATCGATATACAACTTGCCTTAACTTGCTTCAAGGTTGCTGTTATTAGAACGAATTAGCTTATCATTCATGTACGAATGATATGTAGGCAAAAATGTTAGTGAAGCGACTCGCAAAAATTGATGGAGGATCCTGTGGACGGCCGTACCGCGACTGATCCACGAAACTTTTTTCTTCAGCTCTGAACTTCGCCAACCAATTCCTAGCCGCCTTTTCTGCAGCCGTATCTCTCCCCAACTTTCACTAATGTTATGCGTCGCTTCACTAGCTCCTTTCACTAGTGTAGCAAACGAATTTGTTAACACGACAGCTCCAGCTCAAAGAAAGTATGGACATGGTGTCCACCAATTTGGTGTTTATAGTGTCAAACTTGCTAAAAGTCCTATTATCATCATCCTTATAGTAACATTTTCAATTTGAGTCAATATAATGATCAATATGCAGTATTTGTGCCGAATAAAAGGCAAAAAATCTAGTAGTTCACAAATTTCTGAATGCAATTTCTTCAACGCCTTTCGAATAAGACAGAATGGTCGTTATTTCTATTCCATGGCAAGCAGCATTAACGAATGTTGGTAGTTTTTTTTCCTCATCCTGATTAGGCTCCATAGAAGGAGAAGACTCGATTCTTGCTTTTCTCTGAAGAAATCGGCTTGAATCTCGAGAGTTTCAACGATTTACTTAATTTTCAAAGAGGACACCCTAATGCACTTTGACAGTAGTTATTGAAATTACTCTAAATTCAGCCTTTTTTTCGTTGGGAAGAACTATTTCCTTCGAATTTCAATGATCACTGGATAGCACATATTCGGCAAATCCAATGAAGCACTTCGCTTCCAAAAGGGACTTCTCAATGCACTGTGGGAGCCAGAAGAAAATGGGGCTAGCGATTGGGAGCAAATTTTTTGCTCTACTATGTGGATGTTAGTTCGCACAACAAGAACATAGATTTTTCCTCAAAAGAATGCATAGTTTGAGGAGGTATTGACGCTGATACTGCTAAAATTATTCATACAAAAGTCTTCTCGTGGTTTTTCATAATTCATTGAAGACAATGTTGCCTTAAAACCTTATTTAACCTGGATTTATGCCGGGGCGCGCATCAATTCCTCGCAGCAGCCCGAATGAGGCGCTCAGATGAGGTCAGAATAACTCTCACCGTCCGTAAAGGGATTGTCGTCTTCATTAGGAACGTCGTTGAATGCTGATCAAGCGATTTTACTTGAATTTCTGGTATAGCTTAGCAAGAGCTATCCAAATATGGTCTCAAGAGTGAAGTGCTTTCAAAAAATCTTGTATCAATTTTCTGAGTACAGATCAACTAGAGTCTCGATGAGCCCTATACGTGCACGAAGCAAAACTGTGTTCGTAATAAATTTCTTAACCATTCTGCGTTATCCACTTCTCTTACAAACAAAAGAGCAGCAGCAACAATAATACAACAGAAATACAAGACATAAACTGCATTCTTTAAGACCGAATCTGAATTGATAACGTCGAATTTGAATGAACAACTCTTCCCTTCGAAAAATATTCATTGTCACGTAAACACCACTTGTCAAGAGCGAAGGAATAGCCAGATATATTATCAGATGACTGAGATCAGATCGACAAGATCAACGGCAACGCCAACAATGAGTTACAATTGCCCTCTTTCAATGTGCCAGATAATCACTTTTTTGGCCACGCATGTGGTCTGTTATATAGGGCTGACTTATAAAGTCCGATAAATGTGTTATGACCTTGAACACTCGATACACATGTTTGGCCCCTGAACCTTAAGGAAACACTCGAAACGAAAGTTATGATATAATAACGATACCAGCAAAGAGCAATCGAGCGTACAACACTGTCCTTTCAGTGTTATTTTCACCTGATAGACAGTGTAAAATGTTCGTCGTCGCCTACTTTTAGTATAGGGGACTGAGCCCCCTAGAGGATTGGCAAAAGACTAAAGGGTACTGCCCGATTGATGAGAACGTCAAGGTCGAAAACGTGTCTCGCGCTCTACAGACCACATGCGTGGCTCAAAAAGTGATTACCTGATATATTGAAAATTAAGCGTGGTCTTAAGAAAACACTCAAGACGAAAAGTTGCCCTCTTTGTTCCAGCGCGAAAGCATTTGTTTGTGACCCTACATCAGACAGTACGCTTAATTGAAACTGCAAACCAAAGGTAATCTTGGGCTGAACTTTACAAAGTGCAGTGTTTTTGAGTCATGCCATCACCTTGCACAAGGAGCATAGAAGAAATATAGGTGTGGAAAGATAGTTCTGGTACACTTCAATAAACATGACATAACTCCCACGCATATCACAGGAGTATTGCAGCTTCTCATATGGGCTTTTCCCAATGGAGGGCTAAATATTATTCGTCTTTATTTTCACTTTGTTACAAGCCTCCGCTATGTCCAACGATACGATCGAAGTTCCTGTTTTATTGCGCCATTATTGGAGAAAATGTCTTCCAGGTGAGCTGCAGTCGATGAAATCAACGAGTTGAACAGGAAGGCACAACAAGCAAATTTGCTGCTGGACGCCGGTTTCATCGTTCTAATGCCGAAAATCTTGACCACTTTTGAAAGGCCACCGATTAGAATCATTCGATAAAACTGGAAAAGCATGTCAAGATATTCGAAGTCGAAGGAATGGTACTTTGAGCAGATCCGAAACTTGGCGGTCGGATGGCAGAAAGTTTCGGAAAACGATGCTCTTTATATTGAAATATCCTTATTTTTGTCTTTGTTTGGACTTCATGCACAAATACAATTTCTTACAAGTGCTTCAAAACTTTCTTTTCAACCTAATATTTTGATGGGAGTGGTGCTATCTGAAGGACTCACGAATTCGCTTCAACCCCCGTATCTCAATACTCGAGTAAATACGCTCTCTCTTTTTGTGCTAAGTGGAAAGGAGTTGAACACGACATTAGCACATTTCAGAACTGTCATAGTGGTCTTTGATACTATCTAAATGTACTCTCTCAATATTACTAAGGATAGTCGAAGTCACAAATCGTTCTCTAGTGCTGTCAAATATCATCGCTTATCCTGCACTAATGATCGTAGTGTAGTGTGAACGAAAAACTTTACGAAATCTTGTAGAAGAGATAAAACTGACATCGCTGGTAATTTGTATCGCCTTCGAATTTGTCTAATACTGCTAATCATTGCAGCCTTCAGGTAACTGTCCCCGTGGAAATAGAAGCCGAGTTTTTATTCTGTGCAGATTACCGAGTGTAAGCAGACCTTTACAAGAAATAACCTTTGAGATTTTTGATTTGTCATAAATCAGCGCTGTTGCACTGCCTTCTCCCAATAAACAAGTAAGTCATCGTTGAGCTAGTTTGGTCGAAAACATAATGATCTTCGTTATTGGTGTTCATTCTTAGTCGTTTCCCAGGAAAAAACAACATGGAGAGGAGAAGAGACTTTAATGAGAAGAGCGCTAAAGAACATTATCATTTTCCATGTTATCGCTTCTTTTTCGCTATAGTTGATAATCTAACTCTTGCAGAAGAATCCACGAGCAGCTCGAGCGGTTGTTGTGTTATCGAGAGCAGTATATAACAGTGTGTGTTTTGCTAGCAATGAGACGACAGGGGAGGCTTCAGTGATTTCCTTTACCCAAATTCACTCCGAAGCTGAAATTCGAATAACCTTTTCCTATACCCTTCCCAAATCTTGAAATAAAAAATGAACCAGTTCTATTCCATTTTAAATGACTTTATCTCTCCAGTCATAAATATTCCAAACGGTATCGAATTTAATTACTTCGATTGAAATTTTGCTCAAAAACGAAGCGGGCTCCATTTATTGGTTTAGAACTCCACTTTTCGATACTATATCATTGATGCCGCATATGTCAGTATCAGCTGGGTGGGATAGTTATTGAGATGAGGCTGTATGATGTAGCTGAAATCATTCAAATGCGATGTGTAAGGACTTCGTTGTGTGAGTTTCGTGCTGACAAGAGTTGATAATGCCTCTAATCACCTTGTGCTCATCCTCTGTTACAAAAAACCTTTCCATCGACGAATGCACATGGACGACGTTACCTACAATCACGCCCCCTATAGCTTGGGGTAGTTACCCGAGGCGAAGCTTGAGTTCTCATGGAGTGCACACCGCTGCTCTTTTTTCTAACATGGCTTTTTTTATTACGTCAGTAGCCTAACTGTATCTCTCTATCAGTGTGTATTTTTCTGGATCCTGGCGACCAGGTAGGTTTCAAGAACCAAAGACGTAAACTCCGGCTAGACCAGGTGCTTGTATTCCTCTTCCACAGAGGCGTATTGCACTTTTGCACGAATAGTTAATTAATGTTCAGTGGTAAGGTATTTTGTTGAGCACTGAGAAAAAAAAGGAGAGTGATAAAGAAGGAGGGCAGACGATTTGACGATGGCGATATGAGTAAAGTTAAAGGTGAATCATGTAGGACGGTTGTAATATTTGTTGTGCTCTTGTTGTGTGTTATTCGGTGTTCCTCGATGTTATGTCATTTCTACTTTTTCGGCTATAAAGGTTCAGATCATCCAAATGTCGACATAAGACTGCCAATAAAACTCGTTGTGAAGTTAGCTCAAACAACGAGCTATCTACCGGAAGACTAGGCATGTTATTTCCTCCCTGAAACTGCGCACTAAAAAGCATTTCAAAAAAGCAAGCTGCACTCTTCCGATAAATTACTCCACAGACTGATGTTTAAGAGCTCTACCATGGTTTACCCGACGACATACTAAGGCCCTCTTAAAAAAAATCCTTTTGAGTATCATACGCTGCGCTGTAGAAATATACTCTTGAATTACAGTCTTACATATTGTTCAAAAGAGAATTCGAAAAAGAGCTGATAATAAGTTGTCATCTCGAAAAAAATGACCTTCGTACTATGAAACAGAGAATTCAAAATTTTTCTAGAAATAAGTCTGTGGGCCCTTCCTATTTTAATCTACCTTTTCGCAGCAACAAAGTTTTTTTTTCAACGTTTTACGAAACAGTGCCAGTAAAACTCGCCGTAAAGTTCAAACAACGTGCTAGTTACATCGGAACAAGGCGTTAGTTTCATTTAATTCATAAAAAACTACGAAAGTTTTTTGAAAAGCAAGTTTAGAATTGAAATCAGCATTTATCAAGCTATTTAATGATTACGGAACCAAGATAACTAAGATGGAAGCTGTTCAATATCATCTGAAAATAAGCACCTTCTTGTGACGATGTGTTTCTTCTGTGAAAAAATGGGGAATTTTTTGACACGTAGTCGTTCTTTTTACTAAAAACATCTTCAACACCTACGTTAGGATTCTCTTTGTGACATTTTCCTTTTTATAGCGATATAGAATCTCTAAGATATGAATTATGCTAATTAGCATCAACAAGTCAGTTGTGAAGTTTAAAAGATCGGCCAATTACTCCGAGTGCAAAACGTGATCTTCTTGCTCTTGTGGCGTTTCATAAAGCCTTTGTAGAAGAAAATTAATGCTTTGAAATTGTCGAAATTCGAGTTATCGCGTATCTGCCAAAAATCTAACGGAAAGCCTTTCGCAGGCTCCACCTGAGTGAAGTGCAAATTGAGTGTATATCATAATTTTATTTTCGGTAATACAACGCAGTAAGAAATCATTTTATCTGACCGTCTATTGCGAAGTCATGATGTTGCAATAAACCTAATATATAGTGTATATATATGAATATATAAAATATATAAATATATATATATAAAATATATAAAATATATAGTGGTGTGCAAAAACGTGTGTGTCAGCTGGGACTGAAATCCAGATTTCACTCTTTCCGGGAGCGCGTGCTTATCCGTTGCGCTACCGAAGCACTTTCGCGCACCACTCTTTCTACACTACAACGCGTTATCTGTCAACAGCCAACCGTCAAGTGACGTGGGCAGTCGCTATCGACATTGAACCCACTTGTGCTGACAGGTATTGGGCTTCAATAATCAATAATAATACGAATTGTAATAATAATATTATTATTATTGATAACAATAATAGTAATAATAATAAATAATAAATAAATAATAAATAATAAATAATAAATAATAAATAATAATATAATACGAGTCAGAATCGCTGTTAAAGAAGTCTCAGCAGGATTCATGGATAACATTCATTGTTCTACTTTTTTCGGAAAATTCACTATTTGAGTAAAAAGAGCTGTCACGTTTGTTGCCAACGGCTGCATCGTGCCTGCTCTTTTTGGTTCCTTCATTGCTGAAACTAATAATCTTCTCTACGTTTAATCGCCTGCAACTGCTTATTCGAAATCAGCTAAATGGTAAACTGACTCACACTACTTCACTCTTGTGCATCGGCTCAAGAGTCCTATACGTAAAGTTATACATACTTCTATGCTCTTGACGGAGTCTTATTAACAATGTAAAAATAATGATATGTCAACAATTTCCCCTTGAAAGGTTTTATGTGATTGAACGTCTGATTTTGCCTTCAGTAATGTTTTGCTAAAGAGGGGACGAAGAAATGAGTTGAAACGGCAGTCTGTCTGGGTGTCAAACTTCGGCATGCATCTAACAATGGTTAGGCAAGACCTCGATTAGTGAATGATTTCATCATAGGACTAATGGCCAAGTTGCTTGTCATTTTTATTTTTCTAAATTCTGAGGAGAGTGAAACAGCTGGAAAGTCCTCCAGTACCGAACTAACCATGTCCTTAACAATCTCTTGTCAACTCTGGAAAAAATATTCACTTACTGTAGCCTACAAGAGTTCGCGCAACAAGATACGGATGGTTCTCTTTCAGGATTAATTTCTATTCAGATATCAGTACACTGATCCAAAAACTCAATATTGTTTCTCAAAATCTAGCGCTGCAGGAAATCCCTATCACCAGATTCTGCCCTGTAATTTACTCTCATGTGGGAGCAACTTACAAATTCATGACAACTGACCTGTTAGAAGATTGAATATTCTAGACACTTTGCTCCACATGTACAGATTTTGACACATGAGCCAATTAAGAAGCCTAAAATCTCACTTTGAACTTTAAATCGTTCTAATTTTAAAATCATTTAGGGCCAAGCGGAAAAGCCAAACCGATCAATAGAACGGCCATTTCAAGGAACCACAGCACGTTGTCACTACTGATTACTTTACTTAATAAATAGTGATTTTGGTGCACATAAAAAAACGTCTACCATAGGTCAGTTCGTCCCCAGTGTAGTGATCCTTTGGCAATCAACCAATCACCGGATGGCTTTTCATCACACTGGAGTGAGCATTTACTTAAAAGGATAAAAAGGATAAAGCTCTCGACGTTGATCAATCCCTGAGGGATGCGCCATGCATTCGACTTCAATTTTTAACTTCGTTTGAGGCGATTGAATGCATATCTGGCCTTTACAATGACTCGCGGAGGCCTCCCGCTGAACCGAGTCAGTGCTGCTTATCCTCCCAGACAAGTCTGAGACCTGTTTGGTACCAATTTACCGACCCCGGAGGGATGGATGGCTTGGTGAGCCATGAGCGCGAGACCGAACCATTGACCTCGTGTGCGACGCAGGACACCTCTAACCACTGCGCCACATGCACTCCTAAGCATTTACTTAGTGATCATTAATTAGTAAAGATGAGGCAAAAGAAAGGGCTTCGAAAGTTCCTGGCATGCTTCTTTGAATGATCTCATGGAGGCAAACCTGAAGGATCGCATTAACAATGTTTATACATTGCTCCCTGAGGTTTGAGCATTGAAAACGATATCAGCAATTTCATAATTAAAAACTGAAAGTTTGCAAGATGTGGGTTTCGGTGCGTTGTTAAAGATTTATATTGCAATTGCAGGTCAGCTGCTTCGTCATAGCCACTTTCTATATTTTTGAAGTTGCGTTGTGCTTAAGCCCTTTTGCCGGCGTAGCCGATGTTCCAGAACATGATGTATACACGGTTTTGAGGAAATTGCAGTACACTCAAATACTCGCAAGGTGAATAGCTCATCTATTTTGTTTCATCTTCCGAACAAATTGAGCTTTGGTGGAGAGTTTTCTTAATACTCTTATGACTTTGCTAATAGCACTTCCCGCTTACCGTACTGTTTCAACGCAAATGTTCTCAGTTCGCAAAAAAAGTCTAGTTTGAGGTTAGATTAGTTTAATGCAAGACGACTGATCAGTCGTTGGACTGGAAATTTTCATCTACAGTCCACATTTTTCGACCAATGGTTTATTCCCTTACCGTGGTTACTTGTGTGGTGTAAGATTGCCACCTAGATTCATTTCTCCGCTAAGTCTACTAAGTCGAAAAGAGTTTAACACGAAAAATACTGCATAAACAGACACATTCATTTAACTGAAAAAATAATGCATTCATTAGAACAACAACCAAGTGCCTCTTTTGGCCTATGCGCATTTATGAGGCCGCTTGCAAAAATTTCCAGCGATGCTCGCACACGTTCCCACCGTAATTTCGTCTCAAGTGTGCGTCAATACTGTTTTAAACGTGTTTACCGTAGCGTAGAGAGCAGCCGAAACTTTTTTTCTCAAGCAATAAGTATGGACCACATGGAGTATTCCAGTGGGTTGAGATCCGGTAAGTTTGATGGCCAAATGCCCTTGTCCCAAATGTCTTTGGACACAACTCTAGGCAAATGAAAGTCGTTGAGCGGATTGAATGCGCAAGAGCCCCGTCTTGATAAAGCGTAAGTCCGTCAGTGCCAAAGTGTTCACTGCTGTGAGGCTGCAGTGCGCCGCGAAAAATTTGCTGCTAATAGCTGGCAGCAACTGCTTCTAACATTTCTCTTGATAGAGGCGGCGTCTTTCTGGTGGCGGAAATGCCAGCTCAGACCATCGCAGAGGCCGGAAAATGACTGTGGCCTACGGGCTTTGCCACTGCGGACTTCTTCTGATCTTTCTTGAGGATCTGACGCCGATTTCGGAGATTCTGGAGTGGTTCGACAGTAAATATCTTCTCAACCTCAAAAAGCGCCTTCGACAAACGAATTATTCGACGCGCCTTTGAAAGCCGTTCTTCTTTCATCTCTTCATTCAGAAAGTGAATACACAAAATTCTGCAGCTGCGCAGTTTTAGCTTAATTTTTGACAGTTTTTCGCACGCTTCACCTGCTGATCCTGAGGTTCTCGAGACATTTTACGCATCGGATGTTTTGGATTTTGTAAGATTTGGCAACGGATCTTCCTGAGTAGACAGGGTGGCTGGACAACTTTTTTGTGAAATTCCCTCAATTCCTTCAGTCACTTTAAGACGTTTCAGTGCTCTGTAGACATTCCCTGGCTTTAAACCAGTCGATTTTAATGATATAGGCTGTTTCCATTCCCATCTTGTTCTAGCTACTGCTGCATGTTCATTTTTAGGATGCACAATTTGAGCATAACCGAAAATAGACAGATAAATAAAGCGTAATCTGGACTAAAATCAAAAAAGCTTTCAATAAAATCATCAGAAATAATGAAAAGGTTCACGACAATTCTAAACTTGGCAAAATACAAAATCATTACTTTTCTCGCAGCCTCCAAAACAAGCTAACTAGTGGCTAAAGCATCGTGAATCCATACTTTGGATTACTCTTCTATTTTATTAAATGAGATTGATGAGGTGCACAATATAAATTGGTAGACTATTGACCTATTTGATCAAAAATCGCGATGTGATTAGAAAAAATGGTGAAAAATCAACAAACGTAAATGGGACTATAACATACGTCACACATGTTCTAAAGAATCCACATGTAGCGTCCCGAAATAAATACCAAAAATTGAATTTCTCCCAAACGATTTTGGTGTCAGTTTCCTTACTTCAAAAGAAAGTAAGATTAAAGAAGCCGGATGCGTGGTCAACAAGAATAAATAATGGTGAAATCATAACAAAATTCATTCCCAGCACTGTGTTGTCCGCCTCTTGTAGCACAAATGCAGCGAGAGTATTGACAAGTAAGTTACTCGAAACTGCAAACCAGTGGTGGATCTTGGGATGATCCTTGCAAATGATAACGTTCTTTAGTGATGCTATCACCACGTACAAAGACTTTACGAGAAATGAATTGGTGAAAGTGATGCTGACTTGAAGAATCGACAAACTGAGCAGATATGTTCTGTCTGCTAGTGTTAAGTGGTAAGAAACTAAGCGCACCATTAGCATCTTGATAATCTGTTAAAATGGTCTTTGACAGTGTCTGAGTCTACTATCATATTATCGTTAAGGCTAACCAAATCACATACTATGCCGTGGTGTTGTCAAATGTCATCGCTTATCTCACACTAATGACTGTCCTTAGATGTAAGCGAAAACCCTTTCGAAATTTTAACAAGGTGATGAAACTGACACTGCAAGCAAATCCTTTAGATCTTGATTT
This sequence comes from Parelaphostrongylus tenuis, assembly GCA_019055375.1. NCBI lineage: Eukaryota > Metazoa > Nematoda > Chromadorea > Rhabditida > Metastrongylidae > Parelaphostrongylus > Parelaphostrongylus tenuis. The sequence goes on from JAHQIW010004663.1 coordinate 187,486, forward strand.
TGCCTAGTACTGCCACTTAAATAGAGTCCTAATTATAAAATAGCTTTCAGATGGCTCTGTCCGTTGGGATAGAAGTCGGGGTTTTTCATTCTCTAGGAGTTCACGACTGGAGGTAAAGTATTAATGATCATTATCTACGAGATTTCTGATTTGCTGTTCTACAACGCTGCTACACTTCCTTACTTCTTATGAACAAGTAAGCTACCGTTATGTTATTTCATTTCAAAAGCAAATCGATTTCATTCATTGGTGTCGACCCGTTCTTTGCCAAGCTAAGATAACATGACGTGGTGATGTGGCTTTTACGAAATAAAAACATCCGCTGAATGCCATTATAATTTCCAGTTTTATCACTTTTTTCACTTTAGTTAGATATTTTGAATTTATAAAGAAACTCATGAGCAGCTTAAGCGATTGTTCTGCTATCTAAGACAGACTACCAAAGTGGCTGTTTTGCAGACAAGAAGATAACAGACGAGGTTCCCTTGACTTCCTACAGCTAGATTCACTCAAAAATTGAATTTGTTCCATCATACTTTTCCTGTAACTTTCTCGATCTTCAGAAAAACATACTCCTGACTACTTTTGCTTGAACACTAAATATCACTTTTCCTCCGCTTATATAATTCGCTAGATTGTACTGTTTGAATTGGAACTTTCGCTATAGTAAGAAATTACACACATGAGCACGTAGTGATGATTTGAACTTCTTTGGAACTGGGATTTATTATCTTGTCACGATGATTGTCACGTTGTATTTCAATATGATTCTTTAGAGTTCTATCGTTAGATATTCAGCCAATTCATAGTGAACTGTACATACTTTTTGCTACTCTACTAATCTTCATCACAGTCAAAGTGCAGCTACACTCTGCTATATGCAAGCAAATGCAAACAATTCGAGTTATCAAAAAAGTCTCCAGAATTTTTGATCAAGATAATCTCGATTTTTGTTGGATCACGAATAATTTCCTGTCCATTAGTCTGGTAATGTGTTTTGGCACAGCTTGCGGTTTACGTCTAGATGGTTTTTATAGACAAAAGCGGTCTTCACATTCTACTGAATGCATTCTTTCTGTGCCATATAAAGAATCAGCTGTTCGAGGTTAGAAGGTGCATTATCTTGCTACTGAAAACACATAGTTGCAGTGTTGTATCATGGATGATCATGAAAAATAAAAGATTCAAGTTGAAATTCTATCGAGTGGTCATGATGAACTCAATCTGAACTGAAATTGTAGCTATGCATTCTAGAAATCTCCTCGCTTTTAGACTGTAATACGTACTTTACCACATAAAGGATAAAAGGATAAAGCTCTCGGCGTTACTATCCCTGAGGGATGCGCCATGCATTCGACTTTAATTTTTAACTTCGTTTGAGGTGATTGAATGCACATCTGGCCTTTACAATGACTCGCGGTGGCCTCCCGCTGAACCGAGTCAGTGCTGCTTATCCTCCCAGACAAGTCTGAGACCTGTCTGGTACCAATTTACCTAACCCGGAGGGATGAATGGCTTGGTGAGCCATGAGCGCGAGATCGAACCAGTGACCTCGTGTGCGACGCAGGGCACCTCTAACCACTGCGCCACATGCGCTCTCTTTAGAAAGAGATACCACATAAGAAAGGATAATCGGTACCACATAAGAAAGGATAATCGGTACCTATCCGTTAGCCTAGCGCCACTTCGACCCTTTGTAAAAAACATATTTCTCAGCCTTTTTAATGTTCAAATAATCGTTCGATAGCACAAATCAAAACAATTTGAATAACCTTTCTTATCTTAAAAAAAGCCTTCTTATTTCGCTGAGAAAGAAGAAAAAGGAAAATTTAGTTTCCCACTGCAAGAGTTTTTGCCTACCAAAGCTTTTTTTCGGAGTTTGACTAGACAATCTATAGATCAAATTTTAAGAATTTTAATGATTTATTTGGTTTTCATGCTGGACCTGGTCTTACGTTGTAACAGCCAAAAGAAGATTGACTGGGCTTCGCGAAAAATGGATCACTTGAACAATCCTCTATTCATTTCGATTCATTGGAACGTATTTCCGATCATTTTCAATGTGCAAATAATTAATCGATAGCTCAATTAAAAGAATTTGAGTAGTGTAGTTCACTTGAAAATAGGCCCTGTTATTGCGCTGAAAGAGCAAAAACAATAATCTGTTCCTTGGTCGAAGATTTCTGCTGACCAGAGCCTTTCTTTCATAATTTTAAGAAGGAAATGATAGATCAAATTTTAAGGATTTCAATAATGTTTTTGGTTCCTTAAATGGTCTTTATGCTGGTTCATAAGGGCCAAAAAAAATTGGGTTCCGCACTCGATGCTTTTTTTTTGCAGTTTTGCAAGGCCCAGTATTCTTGTGGCTGTTACAGCGTAATGCGTGGTCCTTTTTGAATAAAAAAAAACAAATCATCGAAGTCCTCAAGATTTGATCTATCGAGTGGCTACCAAAACTCTAAAGAGGAAGCTTTGGTCAGCAAAAAATCTTTCAATGAGGAACAAAAATTTATTTTTGCTCTCTCAGAGAAATAAGAAGGCTTTTTCAAAGATAAATTAGACCATTAAAATTGTTTCGAAATTGCTTTGATTTAGGCTATCGAGAGATTATTCAATCGCCAAAAACAAGCGCAAATTACGTTTTTTACAAGGGATCGAATTGGTGCTTGGCTAATGGCTATGTGCCGAATAAATTCAGCATCAAATTCTTAGAATATTCGACTGTATTTAACTAAACTCTGTATAAACATTCATTGACATCCGTATTTTTGCTGAGGATTAAGACGTCTAGGACACGACTTCTCTAAGATGTCATCGTACACTTGTGTTCTTAATTTTACATAAACTGTAGAAGGGCGACAGCAAAGCACTAGTCTTAACACTATTTGTTCCTCTATCTTACTCTTTCATTCATTAGGGTTTTGAGTGGTATACAAAAATCATATATTTTTGCTGAGCGATTACTATTGCGGTCCACAGGGGATTCTTCATAGAACACTCATATACCATGAAAAGTAAAACACAGTAACATTGTTGCCTGAATCACTTTTAGCGGTATGTGGATACGACTAGAACACTCTGGTATAGTTCATTCCATGTATGCGTCTTGAAGAGCAAAGTATGAACACCTTCCAACCAGAAAGGGTGAGGCTGGCAATTATGGAAACTGGTGTGCTCACTTAAATCTGGTTGTGACACTTGGTCTTTTATCCCTTGGATGCTATTTCAGGGCGCGTAAGAGATGATAATCCGATAAAGCAATGTCAGGGCTGTATATTGGATGTGGTACCGTGTTATAGCACTGTTTATCCAAGATGTAATAAAGCAGCTTTCCAATGTGATGGGTTGAGCACTTTTCCGGAGAAGGGCAAAACTGAGTCGTTTTCAGATAACCGTGAGCATTCTTCCGAGCATGGAACTTGAATTTTGGTTAAGCTGACGAATCTGGCATCCTGCTAGTATCCTATAGTGATATCATAGTATCCTCTGAATATGGTGAACAATCCCCTGACTAAAACTATCAGAATATTCGCCAATAACCTAGAGCCTTCTGACAGTCACCTAGTTTAAAATATAATGGAATTGAATAAAACGATGTAAGAAAGAAATTACGAGATCTCCCGAAAATGTCAGTAATATTGCATGTTCATCAACATCTGCAATGAAAGTACCTTGTTTCGTTACTATGGCTTATATCGGCAAAAAATGCATTGATATCTGGTCCATTTCATCGGCTCTTTTCCAACCTCGCTATAAATATTCAATAAAGTCTGTGAGAATGTCTAAGGCTTCACCGAGGTTGTTACGTCAGAGCCATACGCTTTCGGAGGTATCGCTTCCCTTATCAGTGATTCGCGCTAACATTCTTACAGATTGAATTGGATGTTTATGACTATGTTAAAAAGCAGTCGACGAGATAGATCAATTCATATCTACCAGCGGTAATTCATCGACGGGAAAAAGTGGTTTTAACTCAGCATCAAGCGCTATAACCACATGCGTCTCCCCATCCCTGCTATGAAATAGGATCCAGTGTGGGGCATGGGTCACTAATGGAGAATGTGATATTTTCGAAACGCGTATGGCTCTGGAGTAATGACCTCGGTGAGGCTTTAAACATATTTACAGATTGTATTAAGCATCAATATTCATTAGAATTACAAGCAATAAAATCATTAAGAGACTTTCAGATCACTCCAATCTGCCAGCTATTCTTTAGAACCTAGTTTTAGAGCTTCAATATAATTCGAAAGTCTGTGCTCAGGCCCTATATCAACAACAACACGAAGGTGCTAAAAAGCAGTTAAATAAAAAAAAACTGCCTAGCCAGACAGCGGAGTGACGTTATCTGAGCGTGTGCACTGTCGACCGTTTGAGGAGAAACCTACCAGCTTGAACGACAAGTTTTCGGTTATTTACTGATGGATAGTATTAGAGTATCGTAGAAGCCGTAATATCCACAACATAATTACGTTTTGATAGATCGTATGGTAAGTTTTCGCTTACTTGAACGATAAGCTTTAGTGTTTCTATAATGATAATAGATCGCTTGTGACGCAGTTGTTAGAGGTTCTTTGCTTTGCCCACAAGGTCGATGCTTCGATCTCGCATGTATGGATCACCAAGTATCCATCACTCCCGGGTAGACAAGTTGGTACCGGACTGGTAGCATACTAGTCTAGGAGGATTAGCAGCAGTGATTCTATAAAGCGGGAGGCCATCGTGAGTCATTGCAAAGAACAGAAATGCATTCAATCACCTCAGACGAATTCAAAAGTTGAAGTCGAATGCATGGCGGATCCCTCAGCGATTGATCAACGCCGAGAGTTTCGTCCCTTTTATCTTTTACATTGATAATCTTCACATAATTTCCTTTCCATTTCAAAGTGGTCCATTAAAAGAAATTGATTTCAAAAACGATTTGTTACCTTTTTCTTTGTGAGCAAAGTAGAGGTTGCTATTGAGTGCTAAGTTGCGAGGACGGATTTCGTCTTCTCATAGCAGAAAGATCAATTTGAGTGCAATAAAGTTGGCGAAATATCTCCATAACACCGACAAAAAACAGCGAGGGTTGCACTTCAATAATATTCAATGTAAAATAACTTTTTCACTCTCTGTCGCTTTCTTTAAGTCTTTCACTGTATTCTAAGTGAAGACAAACAATACAGTGTTCACATAGATGGCTAATCCACCTCTCTCGCATAAAAATATCATTCTGAACGTTTTGTTGTTGTTATTGTGGAAATTATTTACCGTATCTATGCATCCCTCTCTCATTTTTCTCGACTCGTTTTTTTCTAGAGTGCTCTTACTGTCCTACGTACCGAGTTATTATGCTCCTATATGACGATGGAAGCTTTTAATTTGCAAATCTTCTCCGTTATGCCCTGTGCGCGCCCAGCGGAGTATTCTATTTGAGTTCGAGTTCACCGGCTAGATGTTCCCATGTACAAACGCAGAAAGGTCTACTTGTTTAACCAAAGTATTCGTCCTCACACAATTACAAGAGACTGAATGAACTGAACCCAACCTAGACAGTCACCATCTCTGCTATTTGAGCTTACTGAGCGCTGTTCCATTGTTGATAGATGGGAAAAATCGTTCAAGATCTAGATGAAGTCTGAGAGCATTCGGTGTTTTTTTTGAGCATCACGAGCAAGTCCTCTAAATGTTTTGTTTCCAAAGCGTTTTATGACAGAACATAATTCTTGAAAATGAAGAGCAGAGAAAGAGGATCTTATTCATCATTAGACATACTGTTTAAGACAGTGGTTTTTTCTTTTGATTTTTCTCAATAAGCTACACTCTCTCATCTGTTGGTATGACAACTGCCCGTATCAGATCGAGAAATTTTTCTTTCCACTGTCGTCCTGTGTACGTAGTGGTGCATGCTCAAAAATTGCTATATATCGTAAAGGATGTTTGTTCTGTAGCCGTTTATAGCGAGCAACTGCCACGCTAAGGTGGGTGATTGCTTGTTTTGCTCTCTTTGTGTTCACACATTGGCATCTCTTCGAACCATACTTTTTGGAGGGCATCTGGTATTTAAATGGTCTTCAGCACCATTATATGAAGTTTTTTTTTTGAACCAATTCATCTGAACGAAAAATAGATGCTATTTTCACTTGAGTTGTTTTACTGATTTGACAGATTCTACTATTAGCGCCACAACTCCAGCTGAGTTCAGCCAAAAGCTATTCATAGAGGCTCTATAGGCTGAACTTCCCTGGATCGTACAGCAATCATTTATGGGCCGTAGAATACACCTGCATACCTGCAACCCCTACCTCAGTGGTCTTCTACGCATCGCTATATATATATATATATATATTATATATATATAAGGAGAAGAGAGACGTTGATAGAAGTAGCAAAATTGATCTCTCTCTAAACAAATTGGACTCATTAGCATGAACAGAATTTATTCTCTGTCCAAATTAGAGAACAAAGTCAGCAGGATTTTGATTGAATGGTACTCTAATGATTATCAAATGCCCTCAGGATTTTAGCTTTTCCATTGCAATCAATTTGAGCGCAGTGATGCAAACATTGGCATAATAGGACTCTTGGCCATTAATGGTCATTTCCTTCGCGATAACTGATAGAATGGATATTTTTTAATCTTCTTAGATTGCCCATCTTCACTGTTGATGCAAACCTCAGCTCAATTTTGAGGCGTTTTCCTGCCTGGCGATCGCCATTTACGGTTGTGGCCTGCTTCAAGCATAATGATGTTAAAGAGTGTTCATGACGATGAAGAACATCTCCGACTGTGAGTACGGCTCTTATCGTAAGTGAATGCTGCTGCAAACGGAGCACAGTTTTCCCATGCGTGTATACTAGTTCTTAACATCATGTGGCCAACAGATCTACTTTTCACTATCGGCCTGCAAAACCTAGAGAGTCGAAGTGAAACCGATCACGAAAATCTAAGTTTGACAATTCACCTGGATGCAGAAAACATAGTTCAAACACTTTGTAAGTGGCCCACAGTGATTTAGACGTGTTAATATTAGCCAACAATCTCGCTCATTAAAGGATCTCTGCATAGATAGTCACAAGGTGGTGAACATCAAGATCAAACGAGTACCAAATGAGACCATGCGCTTTCCAGAGACGCGTGGATTTGAAATATGAGCTTTCTGTTTTTGCAGCGCCATTATATTATGTTTTTATTTCCACCGGTTGGAATAGCTAAATAAATTGCAATCAAAAGTTTGTAGAATACATGAGAAGTGGTTAGAAATTGACTCCAAGACATAAACTCCTCTCTGCACGTCTAGGAGAGATCGGGGAGCTAGTCGTAGGTACTCATTCTTTGAGTTCAAAGCTCAACAATCTATAAATTCTTCATAAAAACCTAAACAAAGTAAGGAAAGCGAGCCCCAAAACGAGTGTGGAGAGGTCTCTGAGATCTCAGAGTCAAACTGGACTGCCAAAATCGCAATAGACCAAATTGACGGTCAGCATACATGACACACGTATACATACGCTTAAATTCCTTAGTGTGCAGAGAAATTGATAGTACTAACAAAAAAGATAAGGTGCGGCGTCATCGGCCTGGCTGAGATGAGAATACACGACCCATTTCACGCTGTCTATAACACTAGAGGGGAACTGCTTCTAGAAGCATCCGATAGTAGAGGTATCAGAGGTGCTCGCATTTTTGTCGAAACGAGTTTGATACTGAACCTCGATTTTTTTGGAACAAATTACAACCCGGATCAGACACTTTCGCTGAAACACTGTATATCAACACCACACATTGATCGTTTTTGTTCCTTGCTTACCAGCACCAAGCGCTGGCAAAGATGAAGCCGAAGTGATCTTAATGGATCTAGAAAACCTCTTCAGAACTGTACATTTCCCGAGGTCATCATTAAGGGCCCTGAAGCAAAATGGACCTAGTGGAATAGCTGATGAAAGGCACAATGACTAGTGAATGTTTGATGGAAAAGAACAGGGCGAAAGACTTTTTGTGTATATCAGAACGACAAAAAAAATCCATGGTAGCTTGTAATTCCAAATCCTCACTCACAGCAATGGAAGTGAGAATCTCTCAATGGAGAACACCTTAAAAAATCATAACACATTGAAGTAAATTGAAAGTTCTGTGTAATCAAAGTCTGTAGCCGTTGTTCCAAAATTTCAGGGATCAAATCATCTTCCACCTCTCTTTCCATTCAATTCTCGCAAAAACGAGAGAAAGTTGCGAGATTCAAACACGGAATTTTCAGAACAACTATGGACCGGGTGATATTCAAATCAGTAAGCTTCTCTTGAGACCGTCATTGACAGCATTGGATACCTTTACGTTATGGTTATGAAAACCGAGAGTTCAAAAGTCACCGAGAGACGTTTGTCTCCAGAAAACCTCAAGCTGATACACCAACGTGGAGTATCAAGAGTCGTAGGCAACCGAACACTAACATCCAAACTTACAAAACGCTATAAAGAAGTGATACAAAGATCTTGAAGAAACAAGAGCAGCAGCATGGCGGTATCAGAAGTTGGAAAGAGCAATCGCAGAACCCACTGAAGCTTCTCCAACAAGACTACGACGGTGGCAGCTCAATGCTTCGTTGGAGCAGTTGCATCACCCAGAAAAGCACTAGAAAAATCACAACTCAGATTTTTTGCTGCCCACGTTCTCTTACCGGCATATGAGATGAAAGAACAACATAATATATGCACACGATAATTACACATAATAAATACACTTTCCATTAATAATCAATTGACAACGGCGAAGTCAAAGCAAAATCAGATTTTTCGAATTGAAAAAGTGGATCGAATTGGTTGTTTTACGTTTTCCCTTTGAAATTTGTCATGCTATCTCGGCGGTGGAAAATAGAACAACACCTGGTTTCGACAGAAAAGACAAGAACACATAAGGAACCTTCCGCTAGTTTTCATCATTGCAGTTGCTCGGCCCTTCACTCATTACTCGTCAGATGACAAGGTCCCAGTCAGTGGAAAATAGGCAAGACTGTGACATTGTTTACATGTAAAAAACTTCACGACATCGTCAAATATATCCCATTCTAACTGTCATCTGCCGTGTAAAGTTTTTTCAGTTGAAGACAGAATACTGGAAGTTATACAACCATAAGAAGGAGCAGGATTTGGAGAGGGATTTGCTAGTGTAGGCCACAGTTACACGACATTTAAACCCCCTGAAGTTTGGCGAGAGTGCAAAACAGAGCCATGTCTGAGGTCTGTCGGTTTGGAAAAGCCTCTGGTCTAGTTGGAATAAATGAACTCATATAAGCGCTAGACAATTACGGCACCCCTAGATGTCATGAGCTGTGCAAAACTGATTCCGGTTTCAGACCATGCTAAGACCACAAATAATTTCGTCAATAGCTTCAAATGGTGAGAGCGGTAAATAATTTATCAAGTTTTTGTGCAACACCCCGTGCAGTACCAAAGAGTCAGTTTCAATGATTGCTCAACCCATGACTTTTAATGAGGTTGGTGCAACGTCCCGAAACCTTCAATGACTTCTACGATTTGCTTCAAATGGTACGATTGGTAGAATGGTCGACGATAGGTTTTTATGCATTGTTCTCTGTAGTTTTGAGAGGATCACCTCAGGCATTCGTCTTTCTAATGGCTTTTGATGAGGTATGTACATAAGTCATTACTGCGGCTCATGAATTGTTGAAATGCGTTCCCACTAGGATACTTCTCGAGCACTCACTGCACTGCAATCTTCTTAGCATTTTTTTGAATGAAATGCGCTGTCGGTATTGTGAGCTACCTCTGCGCTTTACGGCCCATTTTGAACTCACAGAATCAAACCGCAAATGTTTTTGCACTAATGAACAGCCTTCTCATAGTCTAAAGCAATTATAAAATAATCTGTTAATAAAACGACATTAGCACATGACGAAGCAACCAATGCGCATTGAAATGATACATGACATGACCACACCTATTTAAGAACATTTTCCAATATCAAACGGCAGATTCCAACAATGCTTGAATTCTAATGTCGCTGGCACCAACCTAACGCATGAAGATTCTTTGCACGCTGAATAGAGTACTCACAATCGAAATATCGCTATCTCAGAATGATATTACTGTCGATGTAGGAAGAGTGGTTTGTTAAGGCGATACCATCGCGCCAAAATTTTCACCACCGCTCTTCGAACCTCCTGTGGACGTCAGAATGGGAAGAGATGAGGGTGAAAATGGGCAGTTAACAGTTACACCATCTTCTCATCACTAGTGAAGTCGTTCTTGTAGAACTAAGTATCGGATAAGCAAAGCGAGTGCTCATTTACTTTGCCAGCTTCTATGGTAAGATTCTCCGAATATAGTGTGTGAGAATGCTTGGAGCCTTTTTGGGATAGATACGTCGGAGTCAAAGTTACGCTTCGGCGGTGTCGCCCGCTTCATCAGTGGCCTAAGCCCCACACTGCGCACTACTTCATAGCCGAATTGAAGAGACGTCATTCATGGTGAGAACACGGTTACTATGTTATCGCCACTTTTTTACATAATATCCCGCGCTATCATCAGTGATATGTGCAGTTGGAATTTTTTCAATGTTCTTATAGGTCATATTTCCTTATTCGTTTTGTACCTAAAAAGATCTACCCAGTTCCGGAAGGTAGTGTCATTTGAAATTGGATCCTCAACAGTAATGATAATAGTAGCATTGGTGAGTAGCAGTAACAAGGATAACACTTAAATGCATTAACACAATTATGGCCCTCTTCGCCGGTAGTGCGGACCCAGCATATTCTTCTAATTCCACTTTCTAATTCGAGCAACCGCCTCCCATATTGTAGGACTGCTTCAGCGTGTTGGCATCTGCGATACCCATTTCCTGATACACAAACCTTTCTATCTGTGAATACAGTTAGCTGACAACAGCTAACTACGGTTCATCTTCACTTAATCATTAGTGTAGATTCTCCTCCATCGCGAAGGTAGGAAGAGTTGCAAGGATCTAAGCCGCGACTTCTGGTTAGACGTGGTGGTGGATCTTCTCTTCAAAAGCGTCTCGTTATAATTTTCTCGTAACATTTTTCTCAGAAACGATCGATTTGCGTATGGAGAGTGAGAGGAAATTGAACGGATTACTGCTTGATCACTGTCGAGTATAATAAAAAGTCGGTTCTGGGGATGCAAGAACCACTAGTTGATTCGTAAGATAAACAATATTCACCGGGACTGCTCGTAATACAATACGTTGAGAAACCCTTATATCTTATCTCTTAGGTTCTGTACTTAGACAAGTAATGATACACGTAACACTAGAATATGCTGTGTCACTTGAGTGTGATCATAAAGGATAGTAATCGTAGTAGTAAAAATATTAATGACGAGAATATTTATTAATCAAATGTAGCACTTAGACAATTGAATAGATGATTTGCTAATCTTCACTGGCTGTACGGTTTCTAACATAGTCTTCATTCGTTCTCTCCTCAAACATGCATTGTCCATACTGGGGATCTGCTTCGAATGTGCTGACGTTTGCGGTGCCCATTTCTCGTCACAAAAAGCTCCTTATCTGGGAATACAGATGGCTGACAACAGCTAAATACGGCTCATCTGTGTTTCGATATCAATATTTTCCTGCTTCTTGAGACAGAAAAGTTTTCAGAGATCTAAGCCGCGACCTCTGGTTAAAAGTGATGCCTGTTCTTCTTTTCAACAGTATCGTGTTACAGTATGTCACAACATTTTTCTCACAAGCGCTCTTTTTGTGTACGAAGAACGAAGAACGTGGGGAAAATGATTAGCACATCTTTGCTATTATTTATTCAGTGTCGAGTTTGATAAGAAGTCAGTTCTGGAAATACGAGGATCACGTCTTAAGTTGAAAGTTAAACAGCTTTTCCCCTACGCTCTCCATATAGTAGTGATAACATTACCATTGATAATAGCGGTAATAAATAGTCGGTCTCGACAGTATAGCGGTAGGACCACTGCCGGTACGGGTGAAATGCAGGTTCGATACCCGTCTGAAGTCGAATTTTCGCTCGCCACCCAATTGTCTTAGGTATGCCTGAAACATGATAACAGTGCGCAAAAGAAGTAAAAACACGATTTTTTGAATTTATATAGGTACAATGGCTGTCGGCTTAATTGGGTATATAGAGCTATATAGCTTACCCGATCAAACCTGTTAAAGGTTGGTGGCTGATAGCCGTGATAGAGAGATTTTGAAGAATGAGAGGTGAGTACGCGGTGGCCTCGGTTCTGTACACGGATTCAGCTCCCGTCTGAAGTCAAATTTTGCCCGTCACTCAATTCTCTAAGGTATAATAAATAGTATTTGAAGATAACATTTGAATCATGTGTAGGAATTTGCCACTCTTTATTGATTGCGGTTTGTTTCTTTCTCAAACAAACATCATCCGTGGTGGTGATCTTTCTCGAATGCGTTAAACGTCTGAAATGCTCATTCTATGTTACAAAAACCTTTCATCTGTGAATAAAGATGTATAACGTAATTCGCGATCACGCTCACTATCACTTGCGTGGCCGCCCGAGATGGAGCTTGCATTCTTCTAAGGTGCACACCACTGCTTCTTTTATTCGTTTGTCAGTTTTACCCTTTATGTCAGCCGCCTATCGGTGCCTCGTGATCGGTGAATATTTTTTTTTGCATCCTGAAGATGAAGTTAATTCGAAAATCTGAGTCACCACTGTGGAAAATTTTTTGATTCGTGAGGATAGGATAGAACTCGAGGATTTGAGTTGCCAGTCCTTTCAGTAGATTTTATTTACGTTACTCATCACCTACACCGGTCGATGGGCTGCAATCCTGCGTGATTTCGTTCTATACTTTGAGCATTTTTTTATTTGAACCAGGCACATTTGCACTCATCGCAGACTCTGTGCGACTCGCCTCCAAAAAAGGTCGTAAGAGTTGCAAGGAGTCAAAACGTTTGTGTAGGAAGGTGTTTTCTATTTGAGTAGAATTTGTGTACCAAGTTTTTTTACTGAGGTCACGCAAGATTTTTACTAGGTAGATCGAATATCATTTTGCCGATTCAGGCTTCCAAGAAGATTAAATTGTGGAAAAGTTGTCTGTTTCGGATATATTGCGTAATATTTCATAATGGTCCTGATATTCCTCCATCGATTAGGTGCTTTATGTTGTGATGAATTACAATACTAATGCTCAAGACTACCTGATGAAAAGGCTCTTGGAATTTCGAGTTTACTACTTTATCTGAATTACTCGGGTATCAAGCGCTGTACAGGGCGACCACCGACCCAATGGTCCAAGCGAGGATTACCCAGTTGGCTACTCTTGCAAGCTATAGGGAACATGGAAGTGTTGCTGGTGACCGCTAGAGTCACTTGACGATCAATGGGACGACAGGTGATACAGGTGACAGATATCACCTGTACCATAATCCGCATCACTTATGTCACGTGTCGGATAATAAGTTACGTAATTCCAGCGCTGCGCGTAGAGTATCTATTTGCCCCATTGAATGCAAGGGTAACCCACTGAACTCTGTTAACGCTGCTAGAAAACCACTCCGTCACCTTCCTTACGCATCTTTACGATGAATTTTAACCAAATAGCCCACAAAGTCCAAGTCATGGGCACGAAATGACTCGTGGAATGCTCTAGATGAGATCTCTTGTCTATAGCTTGTTGTTAGAAAGCATAAGCTGAATCAATGAAATTTAACGTATATTAGGCGTCTCGTGTACTAACAGCTGACTTGCTTAATGATTGCGGTATCAAAATCCTGAATTGTGCCAAAATTGGTTAGTTCTTTTCACTATAACTGCTCTCAGTTTCTCAAACACCCCTGAAGAAAAAGCATTCCTGGAGTTGCTAGTGCAGTGCTGGAAGCCCTTTGCTAACTTAACTGCACTAAAACAATGTTTTGGAGCAGTAGATTGTTAATTATCTCGAATGGATACGAGCAAGACACTAGCTCGCATTGCACACGAGGTGTCCTCACTGATTTACTCTTGTTAAAAAGTCACGAAAAGATCTATTGTTTTGGCATGATATCTTTCCTGCCATGTTTCGTGACAAGAAAGCCACAGTATCTTTTCATGCTCCGAAGTAGCTCACGCTTACCGTTATGTGATTCCTGATGAGAGGGCCGGTCAGATGGCGGTCTGAATGATGCCACTGCGATGGTGACTCACGGCTAGACTCAATGGCTCAAGCCTATCATATCTACTGCAACGATGAAGCAGCAAAGCTCTAGGAAAGATATGGAGAATATATCCAGAGCTATTGTTTCTAATTTGTGAAATTATAAAAGCCTTCTTTATCGTTTTTAGACAACAACGAAATGATTATCAGATGCGAATAAAAGAGACAACCACTGAAGTAGCTTTACAGAGTTATCGACAATGAGGTATTTCTGTAGCGGTGGACCGTACGCACCTTCGACCCCGTCATTGTTCTCTCATGCTGGGCTGTTCTACTTCAACTTACTGATGTTGGTAATGGCTGCACTCTCTGCTCTCATGCACTCTACATTTATACTGGTAAACTTTTAACTAATGCCCATCTGATCTCTTTGACCCTTTTCGGATGGCGGCATTTTTGCGGGCGCAACGCTTCAATGATATTATGTGATATTCTGGAATTTATACTGTTTCCGTCATAAGAATGAGGTTTCATTGTCACTGAATGACCAGATATGATAGATTAGACTTCAAGGTTATTTTTACATTTGTAGAGACAACGTAAATGCTTTCTTCATAATCCGCTTTTTTTGATTTGATGAATCAAATATTTACAAAAGGCATATCTAGTACGTTTATCGAGTATATCCATGCCATTTTTTATGCTTATCCATATTTAAATCATATTTGTCTTTCAGTTTCTTTAAATTTCATATACTTTCATAGCATATATAATAGTACACAAAATTCATCAGAATAATTGGAAATCACAAACACTAGGATGGTTTTGCCAAAATTGGTGCTACTCACTACATGCGATTCCATTTCATCGATAACTCTCAATGATTTTCTGATTATTAGAGTGCTTTAAAAGTTGGAATCACCACTGAATCATAGAGAAAATTTTGTTCTATCGTCACATAGGCACTAACTTTAATTACTCATTTATTCTGTGGTTTTATGATGGCTATTTTAACACTACACATGACGCACCGATTTCACATGCTCTACATAGTTCTTCCCAGCTGAATGTCAGCTTTGTGGTTTTTTGTGCTTCTTCCAGTTCCCATTTCTCAGATAACATGATAAGAACAGCTTTATTCAGTTACAGCCTTCCATTAATACGCTACCAAAATTAAATGAAATAGAGCTTAAAAACATAGATTTCTTGAAAACAGCTAGGAATGCGTTTCTCTAGGAATCCCTTTTATATTGAGAAATAAGATTTCTATGACAGCTGAGCTTTTTTTTCACCAAATTGCGCACATCACAGTTTTTCTAATTATCGTCTGTCAAATTTTCGTAGTGGTGAGGTTACCTTAGAATCAAAAATCCACTATGTAAATGCCAATGAATCCGCTGTATTGACGAGAGGACGCGCTGACTGCTGCGAGAACAAAATTCTGTGTTTTTTGGCTGATAGCTCAAACATATCCTTTTTGAAAGCCATGCTGTTTTACTAGAATCTCTAGTTCCTGAACAAACTAATAACTACTATTATTCTAGTGTATTAGCTCTTTTCTAAAAAAAAACCAAAGATTCAAGAGGGCAATCCTTGAAATGCGAATGCGTGCGACAAAAAATTGTATTCAAAGTAAAGGTTTGTCAGAGAAGTAGGTGCTATGCCTACTGAAAGTATATTGGCAAATGATCTTTTCATGGCAACCAAATTATTATAGCAGCAGTTCTCTAAGAATTGCAATATTACTACATAATATCAAAAAATCCGCTATGAAGTAAGAAACTGACCACCGATAGCAAAAATTTGCCTATTTTATGTTTAGAACGTACTATAAAAATATTTTCACACAACAAACTTGGTACTAAAATCAGATTTTTTCAAACTGTCGATTAGCTTGAGAACTTTAGCAAAGTAAGAATTCTCGAAGAATTTATAAAACAATGTTTAGTAACAACTGAGAATATGTCCCTTTCCGCAGAGATGTGGTTTTTCTCTTCGTAAAATACATAGTTCTGGGAAGTATTAGCGTTGATTTCACCAAACTGATTCGTAAGGGAGACTCCTCAGATGTTAGTTTAGAAACTCAGTTACACAAACTTATATTAGGGTGCGCACTATTCTTCGTAGTCGTCCGTACGGGACTCCCAGGTGAGGTCAAAGTGACACTCAAGCCCTCAGTGGGTTTACAGTTGAGCTCCGAAGCCTGTTTTGCGCAAAATATGAATGAATTTATGGCAAATAAGTCGAATAGTTGAAGCAGGGACCGACTCATAGGAGCGGCATAGCTCTATCGAGCATAGTTTGTTCTTTAATATCATTTCTTGCTGCAAAATCACTTAAAATTGAAATTTCCAAACAAAATAAGAGCTATCTCCCAATTTCTGAATTTTCGTGTAAGATAGTGAGGCAATGAACATCATGAACGCACTTAGAGCCGTCATCGCATTTTTAGCGGACAAAGTAGAGCCTGGCTAATTGCTTCCCTGTTGGAAATACCGAGACCGACCCAAAGTATGATAAAGAGTTAGATTTCTTGACCTCATAGAATTAGGGCCTCATGTTCACGCACAAGGTCGTATGTTCTATTGACCGAAATTTATGGATGAGAAGCGTGGTATCGCAGTGTTTGATACAGTGTATCAAAGGTGATAAGCAGTGTATCAATTTCCTCCTCTGACAGTGAGTCTCTGCAACCGATCGGCTAAACACCTTGGCTTTACTACCTTAATGATTACAAGGGGATTTTCCTCGACCAGCATTTAACGGCATACCGAAGCAGCACATGAACTGTACGAAGACCTTTGTCGAAGATTGATGCGAGGATACTACGGAATGCATTCAGTGCCGGGATTCACAGAGTAGATTCTGATGACGAGTTGTATAAAATAAAATAATAAAAAAACCAATCGATTCCAGCGAGCTTTTTTTCAGTGAGTGAGATTAATATTTAGCCAAGATATATTGGCTCAAAGTTGAAAGAAATTTTTACTGTCACACTGCGTGAGTGGATAACTACTCACGTCACATCCAGTTTAATGAACCTTTTTATTTCAAGTTGAATTGAGCCGATCTGTGTTCCTTTCTAATATTTCCAACATTTTGTACAAGTTACTTCTTGTGTGGCATTTCAGAGCATCAAAAAGTTAAGCGGCACCGGCGCTCGTTCGGCATATCTCATCCTCACCATCATAGCTTCTCTCGGCTGCGCCTACTCGACCAGCGTTTTCGTCGTTTCCTTGCTATCCTTAATAGGACTAAAGTGGGATGATTGCGTCATCGTATGGAGGGTTTGTTTGTTGTCTCCTTTTTCTACATTCTGCTACTAGAAAATGAAGCTTATATTTTCAACTTTTTAAATTTGATTTTCACTGCTGTACAGCATGATGGCGACTTGTTTTCTTGATTTCACAACAACCAATGCATATCGAATCTTATCGTTTTCCATAACGAGCATGCTAGTGATGTCGTTTCTACAACTTTGCCGGCAAAAGCTCCACAAAAGGAAAAAGTAAAAGAGAGCAGATAAAAGCTAGTAACTATTCAAATTAGAAATGAAGAGCACTGATCAAAGAATCGAAAAATGAATTAGCTGAAGAACCAAAAGAAGTTGATACATCCTTTTTGTCAACAAACATATGTACATTTTTTGGACTTTCTAAAGATTGTATAACTACCATCAATGGCGAAGATCAAATTTGTAAAGCCACATTCGTCAATTTCCCGTGATGGAGATGTGATATCAAAGCACTATCATACAAAATCATATTACAACCGTTGAACTAAGTTAATCTTATTCAATGTAATGCTAGCAATGTGTACTATTTTAACGAGTGAAAGTAATAAATGTAATTATAAACCAATTTCTCGATGCCATTTCTTCGAAATTTCTAATAAAATAGATTGTTCGTACTTTCTAATCCATGGCAACCAGTGATATTCAAATAGCGATTTGATATGCAAGACATTAGCTACACTACTTATAGCAAGAGATCAAAAAAATTACTGTGCAGTATTTTGCAAAATATGATTGCTTACATCGTCATTGGTTATGCGAGTTTGCTACAAGTCACATCAGTTTCGTTCTTACTAAATTGTGGTTCACGGTTGTGAGCCGTTCATAAAAAACAGAATGACGTCTCCCAAGCAAGGTCACGCATCGCTTGGGAAAGTCGTTCAAGAGGACACTTGCGTTATCTTAAAGACTCTCCTGCTGATTCTTATACATTTTCCATGCTCTTTTCTATTATGCGACCGATCTACCGTTGTTTTACTACCGCTATAATTTTTTAGCACTTTATTTGTTCCGTCTCACAGTTTTTTTTCAATGCGCGGATCCCACTACTTCAGCCATTCAATTCGTTTTTCGTCTTCTTCCTGAACAGCGTGAAATACTGGATGAGCGAGTCTCCTTGCAATCTCGAAAATAGCCTTGCTAAGGCGTTCCATGGGACGTTGTTGTTGATTGTCTGAGAGATGTTGAGTTGGAGGTGGAGCTCGGCTCCGCGTGCGCCGCGGCGAGTATCGCAACCACTCGGCCACGGCGCCCCCATTACCGATAAGTGTTTTTCCGAATTCCAAAGATGGATTAAAACTCGAAGATCCAAGCACTTGCGCCTACCAACTTGATATTGTGAATGAATTGTTTTCACTTGTTAGTATTCCTTAAAATTATGTCCCAGCGCTCTAATGTGGCAGTACTGTGTATCTGCTATACTGTGCAGCCTTGCAAGCACGTTTTCCTATCGATAAAGCAGGAGTTGAACAAAAGACTTTATTTGCTACACTCTTGACAGCAGCGAGTCGATTATTACTGTGAAATGGGAAGGAACCCCTGGGCAGCTAGCTAAGGCGCATGGAATTCTGGGCAGATTATTGTGGCTATGCCAGATAATTGGCTGTGGTCTATTTTGGCAGAATCCTTATCGAAATTCCATCCTGCGTGGTTGTGCCTATTCCAAGACTTTGATATGCGCAAAAAGATAATATTCGTAAGCGATCTGTAGTGTGCACTCAACAAACACATCAGAGGACGGTTACGAATAATCCGTCCGTCATCCTTTCTATGTATGAAAACTGTCTGCGACGTCTTTTAGTTTTTGTACGAAACAAGTTTAGTATTAAAATGGGGATTTTTTGAGCTACTGAATGGCACAAAGAAATGAATATTTTGAGAAACAGAAGGTATAATAACGGTTCACAACAAGTTGCTTCTCATAAGGATGTGTTCCTTTCAAAAAATGAATGGAATTTTCAGACAAGGATCGTTCTTTCATGAAGAACACTTCAAAATATTTTCTCAGTAATATTTTGTTATTTGTGAGAAAAAGTGCTTTCAACACGTAAACTTTAGTTTAAAGTATCAATAATCTCTTATGTAATTCAAGCGACGGATTGACTTCTTCGGACGCAAAACATAATATTCATTTCACTCTTACAGCAGTCTTTTAGGACATCTTTGAAAACCACTTCTATTTTCAAAATTGCCAAGAACTGGGCTTTCGAACATTCAGCAAAAGTTTACCAAAAAATCATCGATAGACTTCAGCCGAGGAAACAAAGCAATTCGAGTGTGAATAATGATTTTATTATCGTTACTATAACGTAATAATGAATGCTTTTGAGTAAACAACAACATTATTAAAATTGCCTCAGATTACAAATTTTTAACAACCATTGAAAATTCAATAAAGAAGTTTTGTTGGACAAAAAGGCGTTCTAAGTAATTGTGGACCAAAACAGGTACACGTCGTCCCGAGCGAGGTTAGAGACGAAATTTTTAGAAACTTAAAATTAAACTCGATCTTACTATTCCATCGCAGTCCAGTAGTGTACAACAAAGCGTAAAACGTCTTCAAATTAAAAGTGGTGGCAAAAGGGTGGCTCCAATGATGGTGATAGCACGCAACCCGGTGTAGGTGAAACCTGGGTCCAACTTCTTGCTGGACTCTAGTGTTTTACAAACCTTTCTATAATCTTTAATTGATTTTGTAACATTATATTACTACTCAAAAGGATAAAGTAAATAAACCATAATGATCATGCATATTATGTTTAACTTGCAGATTGCAGGCGGAATGCATTTTTCGACATATTTAAATATGTATCTTCTGAACTTCTATCTACTTCTACAGCGAGTCATTTGCATATTCTTTCCCTGGAAAGTAAAGATTATTTTCTGCCGCTCAGTAAATCTGGTAAGATTCATAAGATTTCTCAAATCCTCATAATCATAAAGAGTGACTTGATCGATTACTTGCACGGTGATATCCTCCACAAAAAGATGTTATTCTTGAGAAATGAGAAGAATTCTGTGTTGATTCCAATTCAATGGTCATATTTTGCCTTATTTTCCTATAGATTTTAAAAAATTGTTAAGTTAGAGATAGATTGACTGTTATTTTTTGCAATTTTTTAAATGTTACAATTAGACAGGAAAAAGTAGTGTGCCCTAGGGTCTCAGTATGCACAATTTGTAGATTAGCACGAAATATCCACGTAGGGTGAGAGCTTCATGATCAGTAAATTTTAAACCTTAATGTTATTTAGTCTTTCCACCCTTTATTCTCTATCAAAAGCTGATATGATAGATTTGCAAACTTTGTTAATCATCCAGCTTGTGCTTCGGAATCGTCACGACCTATTTTCTGACGATTGTATTTCATTCCACAGCGAATGTAAGTGAGTAAGGACAGTTGAGTTTGCCGTTCCATTCTTCGATTTGAAAAGTAGGAAAAAAAACCAAAAAGTGCTAGAGAGGTAAAAAGAAATGGCATCAAAGAGAGCAACCACAAGGTTGTGCTTGACCAATCCTGTACTGACGGTGGCCGAGGTTTGAGGTTAAGAAGCGACACCGACATTTACAGCTCAAAGCTGGAAATACGTATGACATGAAATTTCGATGCCCTTCCTTTGCAAATCTACATTCTAGTTCCAGGTCGGCTGTTTTTTCACAGCGTCTTTCTATATCTTTGTGGTTGCGCTAAACTTGAGCCCTTATGCCGGCGTAGCCTATGTTCCCGAACATGGAGCTCACATCTTTCTAAAGCCATTGCAGTACTCTAAAGTACTTCTAAGGTGACTAATTCGTTTTTTATTACTCTTCAAAACGCTTTCTAAGAAATTCATTTTCTAATTTAAGAATTTTAATCAAAACTCTTTCTTGGAAAAGACATTGATGATGATATGTTACTCTTATCAGACTGTTTTAGCGCAGATTTTCCGGAAAGGCATTACGGAGCCAATACTGGAGCATGTGCAAATAAATTTCTTAAATTTCTCACAATTTATTGTATTATTATGGTTGGTCGAGTAGCGTCAAGCCGCCTCTTTTATTCACATCGGTTGTTTTTCGTAATCCGTGCAGACAGCAAGAAACGACTCTTCTTTATAGACAACAGATTTCATAAGACCAATAGCAATCATTCAAAAGCACAAGTCTTTGGCTAGTGTATTACCTAGCCGTTTTTCAAAAAGGTCTTTTTAATGCTGTGAAGGAAAGGAAACATGTGTGTTTCACACACGCATATATCTCGCAAGACAGGATTTTTTCTCCAAATTACAGGTAGCCATTCGATAGCGTAAGTTTCGATGATTCCAAGGTTGTGTGTATTTTTTAGAAAGACCGTTTAAGTGCAGTGTAGCAGGGGAAATAAAATTGGCTTTCACATACGCAGCGCATGTGTTTGCCAGCTAATGTGTGTGCTGGGCTTGGGCTGGGTGTGTGCTGATGAATTTGATGCGGCGATCGATAGATAACGTTGAAGCGATTTAGGTGCAAAATATGTTACTTAGTTTGGGATCTTCCTTAGCACTAGACTTCGGGTTAAACGTTTGAATCTGATACTACAAGATTTCCTCTACACGTTCATATGCCTTTCATGTTCCAGCAATGTAGTAATAAATGCAGACGACCGGTGTAGAAGATGATTTTATCTCGAATGGAACAGCACTATAAAGAGTCTCTTCGAAAAGAAAGCGGACAGAGCAGCAGCCATATATATATATATATGCTTTCTAGTGATTATTAACACTCTCAATAACATTTTTGAAAAGTTTTGGTCCAGCACTAGAATCGTTTCTTTGTTTCCCTCGTTTAACGAGATGTTGCCATCATTTCTCGGCTGGGTCTTTTGATTGATAAGACTTACATATTTTGACCAAATAGCAAAAAGGTCATGGAGCATCATGATCTAGTGATCTAGCTAGTACCAAATCAGATGCTAAATTAGTGATAGAGAAGCGCAGTAAGCCAAACCGTGAATTACTCTTCTTTCCACAACATTAGATTTATGGAGTAACTAATAAAAGTGATAAACGCTCATTTAAAACACCACTGAAGTTTGGTGTTTTCAATTTTCAAATTGATTAAATTGATTCATCTTCACAGTGTATCTTCACTGCGCGGTTCCCAGTACTTCAAACATTCACTTCGTCTTATTGTGGTTCTTCTTGGGATTCGTGGAATGCTAATTGAGGACGTCTCCCTACAGTTTCGTGGATGGCCTGGTCGTTGCGTTTCACTGGACGTCTGTTGGTGACTGCTGAAGAATGCTGGGATTGAGATTCAACCCCGCCGCCGCGACGCGCCACGAGCAAAACAACCACTTGACCACGGCATCTCCAAAGTCTGCTAAGTATATGGTAAAAAAGTCTGCTAGAGAAACAGTCTTACCACATCTGAACAGCAAAGTTAGAGTAGCCTTGCAAAGCACGAACAGAATCGTCTTCGCTTACTGAGTGAGCAGCAACTTTCCTTGGAGTGGAATCACTTGAAATAAAACTTTTCTACCTTGTCCATCCACACTTTTCCGAAAGGAAGAAGTATCACCTCAAAAGAAGTCCTACGCTAAATAACTCAAAAGAGGAAGATTGCTTAAAGTTATTTTGAAAACTTGAACCTCGCTTGTTTGTTCACTACAACCCATAAACTATTTTTACTGTGATGCGTTGTAGAATGCAAGGAGTGGTGGCAAACCAGGCGTCGGTAGTGAAATTGGCTAGCCCGGCTCCCGAAAAAGGGAGAAATGCGGGTTCGGTTCCCGGCCGGCGTCAAAGTCTCGCACATCGTTCAACACTAATGCTTACAACTATGCTATGCTTACGGTAGATGCCATCCCGCCGATATCAGAAATTTAGAGATAACACAATGTGTTTGGCGATAAGCATACCGTCAAAAGATCTGCAACGCAAAACAGTAAACCCGTTTTTTCCAACGAATCTAACATGACAAGCTATTGTTCAAACAATTGCTGTATTATAATCTGAGACAGTATCTCCTTATACCTAGATAATAATTACTTAATTCTAAGGCTTATTGATAGTGAAATCTCTACTATATTGAAGAGCAATGAAGAGAGTGATTGCTGGAAAGCCCAACGAACTAGGTTTTAATATAAATCTTCATACATTTTTTAAGAGCCAAAAAATTCAAAGCGTTGGTTACAAGAGAAAAAATCTCCTGTAACAAGTTTTTTGAATGCAGTAGATTGAAACGCAGTGTTTCTATAATCAATAACAGCGCAAGCCAGAGACCAAAAAATCGTTAAAATAACGTTCAGCATTGTCTAGTCCAAACTTGATGTGTATCCCGTTTCCTATTATGAGTAGAACTGACTGGTGGGGAAAGTGGGTCTGATGGGACGGGCAAAATTGACATCCGTCCGTGAGCCAGTGACATATCAACCTCGAAAAGGATCAAAGCAGTTTCACGGAAAAATTTCACCACTGCTTACTGTCATAGGAGAGATCAGGAAACACTGTTTGTGTACTGTTGATCAATGAGGAATTAAAAGTAAATTTAGAAGCAAAAAAAAGGCAATGAGTCTTTCTGAGAGGCTGATATTTAACCGAAAAACCATTAGCACGGCGCTCATCTAATATCTACTAAGTAGCGCATCCGAAAGTCGACAGTTATTTGTGTACGCGGTTTAGCAACATAGTTTTTTAATTTCCTGCAAGAGCTAGCTTCGCGTTCACTACATTCCAGCACTCATTCGAATAGCTTCTACCCGTTATCGACAGAGCTCTTCGAGCATTTTCTGTGTGCATTCGGCTGCTGCTGAGGGTCGTCATCATCTCTATGAATGTCGCTGAATGCTGGTCAGATAATCCTAATTGGATTTCTGATATAGCAAATTAATATCTGAAATGAGTTTCAAGAAGTGAACTACTTTTGAACAATTTGGTGTCAGTTTCCTAACTCCAGATGAGAAAAAGTCTTGGTGAGCAGGATGCCAGGTCGAATCAACACCGTGCCCTTGAATGAACTTCAACACCATCCCTGCATTATCCTTCTCCCACACAATTATAAATTCAGATACAATAATGCACAGCATATATACTAGGCATAAGCTACCCTCTTTTTGAATTACATCGAAGTTGCAAATGTGAAATTAGATTAAACAAA
The DNA here is from genome assembly GCA_019055375.1 of Parelaphostrongylus tenuis. Taxonomy (NCBI): domain Eukaryota; kingdom Metazoa; phylum Nematoda; class Chromadorea; order Rhabditida; family Metastrongylidae; genus Parelaphostrongylus; species Parelaphostrongylus tenuis. The sequence goes on from JAHQIW010004663.1 coordinate 211,983, forward strand.
TCTATCCTTTGAAAATATTGCAGTACATGCAAAGGAGAACACATTGCAAGTAAAGAAATAGTCGGATAATTATTGGATAACTGAGACCAGATCGACATGTAACGCCAGTAGCAACTAGAGAAGACTACAATTACCTTCTCCGATGTTTCTGCGTGAAAAAGGGACGTTTACGGTCCTTATCAATTGGTGAGCTATGCAAAACTGTTCCAATGTTGCTCTTGGAGTAGGCCGAGCAAGCCACAGCATTCTTGAACTTTGCCATCATCATGCACAAGGACCATACGAGAAACATTCTGGCGGAGGTGGAGCGAGTTTGAAGTTGCGATTTAACTTTAGCCATAGATCTAAATATCTGAGTAAATACTTTTTATTATTTTGTCTTAGATGGCAGGAGACTAAACGTGGCGTTTGCATATTGTTGAGCTGTCAAAATGGTCTCCAATACTTCTTGAGCGTACTCTCTCATTGTTTTAAGGATCATCAAAGTCACCAACTATGCTGTGGTATTGTCAAATATCATTGCTTATCCTGCACTAATGACCATTCTAAAGTGTAAGCGAATAACTTCACGAAGTTTCAACGAAGAAATAAGACTGACAACACTGGTAATTTGTGTCACCACTGATTTTTATAGAACTGCTATTCAAATGGAGCCCTAGTTACAATACGATTTTCAGGTAACTTTGTCCGTTGGGATAGAAGTTGGCTATTTCATTCTGTGGAGGCTCCTGAGTGCAGAAAGACCGTTACAAGACGTAATCTTTGAAATATTCTATTTGCTGTATTTCAACGCTGTTACAATTCCTTACTTCTTGTTGAACAAGTAAGTTATGGCTGCGCTAGTCCAGCCGAAGACAAAAGTACTCACCACCCTCAGTTTTTCTCAGGAAATAATAACATGACGACGAAACGGGCTTTAAAAAAACGTAGCGAAAGTCATCATTCCCTACTTTTTCACTCTTTTTCCCAGTTAATTACTTTGTTCTGTTACAGAGGAATTCACAAGCAGCTCAAGCGATTATTGTGTCATCAAAAGCACAATACCACAGTGATTGTGTTGCAGATGAGGTGATGACAGAGGAACCCCTAACGATTTCCTGTAGCCGAGCTTACTGTGAAAGTGAATTGTTCTCAAGTCAATGACTTTTTTCTCATATCTTTCGCCACTCTTGAGAAATTGAACTCTATTATTTTGTTAAAAATCGAATATTTCTATGCCTCCACACATATAATTCTCTAAAATGTATTATATTGTTTGTATATTTTCATTGGAATTTTGTCAAAAAATGAAGTATGGAGTTCTTCAGTCACTAGTCTAAGCCGCCGCTTTCTGATGAGAAATCACTGATGCCCCGCATGTCTGTTTAAGCTGACCGAGATAGTAATTGAGAGGTAGTTGCATGATAATTAAGCGTGCAAACTACTTGAATGCGATACATATATGGAGCAAAAAGCGGTTAAATAAAAACGATCTTATATGGACTTCGTTGGGCGTGCATCGTATTGACCCGAATGCGGATAACAATTACCATAGTCGCTCGTTGAGTTATGAACCTTGATTTGAATAATATATTGAAATGTTACAGCAGTGACACTAAATTAATGTAACTTCTACTAATAACTGAAAAAAATCTCACTAGGGGAAGGAATGGCATAAACTGACAAGAAATCATTTAACGTTCTTCCTGCTTTGAATCTCATAACAACAACTATATGAATTCTGCTGAATATACGGTTGAAGGGCACTATGAAGCTCACACTTGAAGTTTCTAATAAATTAGTGCCTTTTCGCGGTGTTGTGAAATTTCAAATTTACCTAAGAGAATTGAGTGGTGAGCAAAAACTTCCAACCCGGAAAGAGTTGAACCCGCGTGTCACTCATACCGGGGGCGCTTGTTACCACCACACTACCGAGGCACCGTTTCCTGAGCACTCATTCTCCATTCTCTCTATCAAAGCTATCAACCACCAAGTTATAACAGGTCATATTATAACATTGCGAAAAAGCAGCAGAAACATTAGAAATCATGAGTATTATAAATCAGATTGGCTATCAGCTTAACTGAGCTTAAAATGCAATATTGCTTATCTGACCAAACCTGTCAAGGATTGATGGCTGGTAGCCATGATAGAGGTATTGAAGAATGAGTGGTGGCGAAACTGTGTCTCTGTGATGTAAATGTAGCACACCTTCTCGCCCCTCCGATATCGGTGAACACACGGGTTCAACTCTCGTCTGAGGTCGAATCTTTGATCACTACTCAATTCCCTTAGGTACTTATACTGTGGCTGATTACATACGTTGTGTCCCGTCTTGTTCAAAATCTAACCAAGAGGGTTCTACGTCACTTCCAATGAAGCCATCTTAGCAAAAAATTGGCTTATTTTGCTTCACGATTTGAAACCTCCAGGCATACAGTATGAAATCAGATCATCAACAGAAACAAGGTAAGGAACGCTTCTAATAGTAGTTTACACGTGGTTGCTTGGAATATGCTCAAAAGGCATTAGTTCAAATGCTAGGGAATTTCATGAGTTTCAGCTGGGATGGGAGGGGAGGGGGGAGGGGGGCGCTCGAGTTGTCACGGCGTGGCGAGGGACTGATCCTTCCTATCCCAAGCACTCCACGGCAACCAACAACGAACATTTTATGGAGTGTTACAGTGAATGTGCCTTTGAAATTACAAGAGGACGCGCTCAACCAGTATTCTGAGACATTCGAGAAGAGTTCGAGCACGAATTTAATGCTAGAGGCATTGGGACTCGTTTCAATGTTGAAAGACTCCATGAAAGATTGCGCATCAATCATTTTAACAGCAAAAGGTTACAAACTCTGCTCCACTTTCTTTTCCACGAATTCAGAATATCTTTCTGCTGCAAATCTTACTTGGGAAGCTACATTCTCTTATCCGTTAGACTGGTGAATGACCAAAATGTGTTATGTACCACAAGAGGGTTACCGTTTATTGTTGTTGACAGGGGCCATCACAAGGTCAAGGTGGTTGAGTTCACCTTCCGTTTTCTTTTTGTCACCAAAAGTAACGGCTGCTTGAAGCATGCTCTTCAGGAAGAATCTTTTTGTGTGAAGGTGGTCTTCAGTATCACTTCATGAAGGTTCTTTCTTAAGTTGATTTCAATCATTCCTACGAGCTACTATCGATTAACATCGTCATTGACGAATAAATCCGTAGTTTTCAAATCTACAGGACACAAGGAATCATCTGATTCAAATATGCAGCACAATTTGAGATGCGGTTTTCATCTTCTTCAGAGCCTGCAAGAGTCAAATTGACATGCAGTTTAGTCAGCGGAACACTCTTACAACCAAAACACGTAGAACTTAGTAAGTAGCATTAAATCGGGTATTGAACAGCTTCTTGATATATATATATATATATATATATATATACATATATATATAGCGTATATATACAAACAGATGTCTGTATATATTATATTTTTTAATATAAATTGGTCCTTTCATGAGTAAACTAAGAGAAGCATTAAACGCCAAATTTACCAATTTATCAGTTATCTAACTAGAGCATTAAACGCCAAATTTGTCAATCACAAGTATAATTTGTTAGCAACACTATTCAAAGCATGGCCATCAGCCTGATCTCACTTCAGCCATCTCTCAGGCGGCAAACCAATACCGCTTTGTGCAGATTCTGAGCTTTATTCTGGTAGTAAAATTGTCCATACTTGCCCCATCATGGCCACTCAATAAAACTTAATCGCACTGTGCTGCTTCACGACTACAAACCGCCTTTGAGAACATCAACTGTGCAAAGGCTCAAGAATCTGTATCCAGCAAACAGCTTTCGGTTTTTTGCTAATCCGCGCCAGCAGCACCAATGTCAAGATCAGCTGCCTCTCGGACGTCAATCTAAGTTGATCAAGAGGCCTGCAGCAAGACGCATTGAAGAGCCGTTACTACTTTTCTGAGCGAGTGTCGCAGGAGCCCAGAAATAAGCAGTTAACACGCTCCAGTACGATTAGGCCCTTTGAAGGGCAAGGCCACGGCCGCTACCTTGTCATCATCTTGGAGTAGGTCGTGTAGTAATCTGCTCGCCTTGTAGTCAGTCGCTGTGTCACCTTCTCCTGTGATATCATGAGCCTATCTTCTACATCTGTACTAAAGTTCATCGCATTGTAAACGGAGCTTTCGACTACGGCGGTGGGTCAAGTCCTTATGGGTTCTGCTTGACCCGTCACCGGGTACTAGTCTATCTGTATATAGTCGCCCAGAATCATTCCGACTTATATATAAACTCACTGGCTCCTACCCTCAGTGCTTAAGGCTTGTTCGGGCAAGCTCAACTGAATCCCGAGGTCCGCCACCTAATTCAAGCCCCGCAGTCCTATTTCACTTCGCTAGGTCATTTCATAGATTCTCATTCTTATCGGCTCACGTTATCAGTTCGCACTTATTACTGGTACAATGCTATTGTGGTCACTCAGGCGCCGTTACTACTGTAATGTTCTTATTATATTATTATTGTGCCTATTATATACATTTTTAGGTTGTCTTACATCCTCTATAATAAACCAGTCTCTATCCGAGATGTCATTCTTCAAAAGTCTTCAACGGCTGCAAGAATCAATAAATCGATCGAACAAAGCTCAAATAAGTGATTGGTTAAAATAAAGGCAATGGCAAGCACAGGCCTTCCTCAAGGCCCTCAGCTAAGCAGTTGAAAAGTATTCTACTTTGACTATAGAGGAGTTGTCCGACGACTTTGACTGTGGTTGTCAATCAATTTCAGGTAGTTCTGGTTGATAAGTTTGGCGTTTATTGCTATAGTGTCGCAAATATTAAGAAAACCGCAGTGTATATATATATATTTATACATATATATATATATATATTTAAACTCAAGTCATGGATCTCCGTCGGTGAAGATCCCGCTCGGTTAATTGCGAGGGCACGTGACGCGTCTCTAGGTGGTGGATAAGGGAATTTAACGCGTACCAAAAGCGACCGTGTGCTTCCCAGAAACGCAGGTGGGGTTCAGAGATTAACCTCGCAGCTTCTGTACACTTTGACAGGTCTTAACTTCTAAGAGTCAAATTCGCTAAGAGCCTGCAATTAAACGGCCGAGAAGTCCATGAGAGACGGTTAGGAGTCCCCTCAACAATCAAGCTCCTCCCGTTCTTCCGAGAGAGACTGGCAAGCTACACGTTGGGTATCAAATTGCTAAAAATATACCAGAAAGGGCCTCATTTCTCTGTCCTAGAAGAAGCCCCTGGTACGGCAACGCCAGGTAGGGCGAGTACGGAGAGGCTGTTAAAATTTCAAGGCCAAACTGGGCTGCCAAGGTCGAAACGGACTAAAATGACGATCTGTACCTACAGTGCAAGAACACTTGCTCACAAATTCCATTTAGAAGATCTGCTGATTAAAGCAACAAGGCTGATGTGCGACGTCATTGGCCTGGTTGAGACGAGAAGATACCATCTATTTCGCCACTGTTTATGACACCGGAGAAGAACTCATTCTTGGAACATGTGATTGCATAGGTGACGACGGCGTTGGCGCTCTCGTCAAATCGAATTTTGTCATGAACATTGATTCATTTGAATAGCTAAAAACCTGGATCTGCCGATTGCGGTTGGAAAGATATGTCAGTGCCGAATCTGACCACCTTCGTTTCTTGATGATAAACTAGCATTTTCTACACGAACATAAGCTATAATGCTCCGAAGGCATATGAGCGTGTGGAATAGACCGTGTTGTATTAAATAATATGACAAACCCAAGAAATTACTTTAAGGAGAGATCAAAACAGTCTCGCTTTATGAGCATATGTACGTGTAGATAAATTAATATGTTTCAAAGTAAAACTATAGACCCAAAAAACTTCTTTCATTTGAGAAACTAACTTTAATTCGAATAGCAGAAATCACGCGCTCCTCTGCAATTTACACTGCACGCAGCGATTTCTAGTGACGTCCCAAACTAAAGTGAAAGCTTACTATATAATTGGCAAATTCTTCATGACAAACTACATTTGAAGCTGCTACGAGGAGTACACATGCTGCGCCTAGCCAGGATGAGGACTTAGATCTTTGTCCATGGTGAAAGTTTGCTTCGAACGTGTCGACGTCTGCAGTACCCATTTCATGTTACAAAAACCTTTCCATCTCCAAGTACAGATAGCTGACATCACCTAAGTGGCGCTTATCTGTGCTTTGCTATCAATGTATATTTCCTTTCATCCTGAAGATAGGATAAGTTTCATCGATGTCAGCCGCGCCCTTTAGTCAGACGTGGGGCCTGCTTCCATCTTCAATAGCTCACATTGAATATGAATTGTAAGAATGTTCGAAGCCTCAGCGAGATTGTCACGTCAGAACATTCTTACAGATCATATTGAATGTATATAGTGAGGTTTAAAAAACATTTGGTATGATGGACTACTCCGTATCAACCAGCCGCAATCCATCGAGTGAAAAAGTGGTGATAAACGATGTCACTGTACGTTGCGCTACCACCACATACGTCTCCCCTCCCTGCTATCAGTGTGGCCTGAGAGACTGATGAAGAGGGCGATACCTCCAAAACACGTGTATGGCTGCGACGTAAAACCGCCTCGGTAAGGCTTCAAACATTCTTGCACATAAAAGTGAATGTTTACAGCTAGGTTCAAAAAATCAGTCAATGAGATGGAACGTCACATTGTTGTTTTCTCACAACATTTTTTTTCACGAACGTGCTTTTTGTGTAAGAAGTGTGAGAGGAAAGGTAATGGGTCAGTAAATTTTGTCATCATTTCATCAATATAGAGATTATAAAAAAAGCTAATCTTGAGAATAGAGGAAAAATTTGCTATGTTGAAAGGTGGACACCATTCACCGGAAGTGGTTTACGTGTAATAGTTAAAAAAACCATTTTATCTTCTTTGTTGGATTCCTTGTCAAGTGAAGACTCGTGTAATGCTCAAAGATCATGTCTGACTTAAAGTTTGAACACTAAATTTTGATCGTCCAGCAGTAATAGTGATAGTAATAATAATAACAACAATGATACTATTAATAGCAATATCAATAATATTAACAGTAATAGTAGTAATATAATAATGATAATAATAGTAACGATGATAAATAATATTTAAGGGGAAAATTGAGCCCACATTCAAATGGCTTGCACTCTTCACAGGTTATGTGACCCCAGTGTAGTTTCCATTTGTGTTTTTCTCGAGCAAGCATCTCCCATGTTGGTGATTTGCTTGGAAGTTGTTGACGTATGCGATGATCATTCCATGTTACAAAAAAATTTTTTTTTGCAGTTACAGATGATTGACGTTAATCAGATCACGCCCATTATCGTTTGCATGAATGACGATGGTTACATGCTCTCAAATTGCACAATACTGCTCTTTCACTTCATTTATCTGTTATTCTCACTACGTCGGCTCCTGTATGAGCCTTGACATCATCACATGTTTTCCGGATTCTGAAGATAGTATCTGTTTTGATGATCGCAGTCACGACCCCGACTAGATGTACCGAGTGTACTTCTCGTCCAAGCGTCCTATGTGGTTTGCCACGAAATCACTAGCAATCATACAGTGCGAAGCTTTTATACATGATTGAAGCGGCAATAGAATTAGCTGAGCCCGGTTCACATTGCAGAGCGTCGTGCAATTTTTGTTATTCGTACAAAGCTTTTTTCTCATTCGAGAGAAACCTTTTCTTTAAGTTTCTAGCTTAACTTTGAAACATCTCGATTCACTTTACACGAACTCATGCTTATAGAGCAAGACTACTTTTTCTGTCTTATAGGAATTGTTTGGTAACATGTCTTGGGCCTTTCATGAGGTTTGTTATGGCACTTATACAGTGCTAAACACGTGTATCAGCATTTACAGCCCCACCAGTAGCACGGTGCTTTTTGTGTTCACCCAATCTTTTTCAGGGAGAATACCCCTACCGAGCTCTCTATGTGCCATAACAAACCCCATAAAAGACTCCAGATATGAGATTATATATTATTTTAAAAAGTCGATAAAAACAGTCGAATGTACGAGGATTTTTTTGCATTTGCCTTTCTATCTGGTACACCACGGTTTCCTCTACACATTCATGTGCTTTCAAGGTAAATGTAGTTCATATGTTTGAATAAATTTGCTGATTCAACACTATACTGTTTTTGACTTTAAGTCTCTTGCAGTAAGCAGTGCAGAATTTTTGAGCTTTGACATTCTTCATAATAAACATTACCTTAAAGTCATCACTGATTGAAATGTAAGGAGCAATGAGTAGTTGGCCCAAAATATTTGGTAAATGATTTGCATCTTAATAGACACCATCCCTATTTGGTCTTTTATGGTCACTTATACAATACAATAAACGTGTTTCGGCTTTGCAGCCTCGTCAGTCGCTAGCCGCCCTTCGTCTGAGCCAATCTATTAGGGGGGGGGGAGGATGACCCTTTACATAGAGGAACTGCAGACGAAATATTTACAGGCGCCGATAAGTGATAGAAATTCCCAAACGTGCAGTGTTGCTCACACGATTGCTCTTCGCTGGTAATGGTGAAACATACCATTCGTTTCGAATGATTGTCCCAGGACCACTCAAGGGTAATTATCAGATACATTAACTTGAGCGTGGTCTCAAGAAAACACCCCAGACGTTTTTAATTGATAGTATACTTCAGGAGTAGAAACTTAGATAAGCTCTACTAGAGTGAACTTCGTTCTACTATTGTATGGATATTTATTCATATATCCACTTGTACTACGCTATAAACTCAATTCGTCGTTGCGACCTTTGACACTGGACATGCCTGCTGATTTTGCGTATTTTACGTATTCTTAAGTTGATTCTCCTCATGTCAGTCCCTGTACCTCTCTCGAATTTCGGCCTGTCAAAATAACCGCAATGTGACCACGGTGGGGTAATGCAGGCATCCTTTAGTAATAAACCCTAACGTAGTGTGACCTGCTTCTTCCAATGGGTATGCTCTCCACTTTCAGCGTTTTGGATACTGCCGATCTTTAGGAACAACTTACTGCTCTTAATGAAAAGTTGATGATTTCGCATCACGAGAACACTTTGTGCAAAAAGCCACTAGTTTTTTCAGTTAGAACTTCTGAGTACTGCACATTTCTCTAACAATTGTTGTCACTCGACTTCAATGTTTTCAGAGATGCGCCTGCAAAAGTAGTTGACTGAAGAAACAACCAGTCAACTTGGCCTTCTCGCTTTGAATAGGAAAAATCTTTGTAAATTTGACTAATGTTGCACTCCCATGTGCCTGGTCACATCAGGAGGACACTGATGAAATGACAATCGTTGAGTGGTCAAAGAAGATGTCGTCATTCAGGATCCCACCCTACGCATCGATAACAATGAGAGCTGTTCAAGAACGTAAGGCTTAGGTGCAAAAATCTTATCAACTTCTATAAACTGAACATGCTCGGTATCTGGGAGTTGATTGCGAAATAGACGTATCTATAGTTGTAACTCACTTCCCCAAGATAGGAGGCAAAAATGTGCAACAAGTGTTGAAAGTGGGTTCATTTCCATTATATTTCATTCCTCGGTGTTATGCCATTTCTACTTTTTCGGTTATAAAAGTTCAGATCATCTAAATTTCGACATATGAGTGCCAATAAAACCCGTGGTGAAGTTAGTTCAACCAGCGCGCTAACTAGCGGAAGGCTAGGCGCATTATTTTCTCCCTGAAACTGTGCACTAAAAAGCCTTTCAAAAAAGCAACCTGCAGTCTTCCGATAATATACTTCACAAATTGATGCCTACGAGCTCTACCAAGGCTTACCCGAGGACATACTAAAGCGCTCTCTAAGTAGATCCCTTTGAGTATCATACGTTGTAGAAATGTACTCCTGAATCACAATCTTACAATATTGATCAAGGAAATTTGAAAAAGAACTAATAATACGTTGTCATCTCGCGAAAATGACCTTCGTTCTAAAAACAGAGAATTTTAGATTTTTCTAGGAATGAGCTTGTGGAGCTCCTTACATTAATTTACCTTTTCGCAGCAGTAAAGTTATTTTTCAACGTTTGCGAAACAATGCCAGTAAAACTCGCTGCAAAGTTCAAACAACGTACTAGTTGCATCGAAACAAGGCGTTAATTTTATTTCATTTATAGAGTTTTATGAAATTTTTTTTAAAGCAAGTTTAGAATAGAAATCTACATTTATTAAGCTATTCAATAACTACAGAACCTAGATAAACAAGATGGAATGTGTTCAATATCAACTGAAAATGAGCACCTCCTTGTCAAGATGTGCTTCTTCTGTGGAAACATGGAGAATTTCTTGACATAGTTGTTCTTTTTACTGAAGACACCTTTATTAGAGTTCTCTTTGTGACATTTTACCTTTTGTAGCGACATAGAACCTCTAAGATATGAATTATGCTAACTATACCAGCAAGCCGGTTGTGAAGTTTAAGAAATCGGCCAATTACTCCAAGTGCAAAATGTGATCTTCCTGCTCTTGTAGCGTTCTATAGAAACCTTTGCAGAAATAATTAATGCCTTGAAATTTTTGAGATTCCAGCTTTCGAATATCTTCCAAAAATCGCCTTCTACAGGCTCCAGCTGAGTGAAAGCAAATTAAGTGTATCAAACTTTATTTTCGTCAATACAACGCAATAAGAAACCATTTTATTTGACGGCCTAATGCTAGGTCATGATGTTGCAATAAATCCAATGATGTATAGTGGTGTGCAAAAACGTTCGTCTCAGCTGGGACTCGAACCCAGATTTCGCTGTTTACGGGAGCGCGAGCTGAACCGTTGTACTGTCAACGCTCGCTCCGCATACCACTCTTTCTACGCTACAACGCTGTATCTGTCAACAGCTAACCGTCTACGTGGCGTGGCCAGTCACTATCGACATTGGACCCACTTGTGCTGGCCATTAAGATAACCTTTTTGGGAACCGTACGCATTCTTGAAATGGTCAAGATTTGAGCTTTAACGTTTTAGACGAAGTATTGTTCTGCGAGAATTGTTTCAAACAATCTTGTACTTTCACGGGTACATGCCGTCGAAAGCCAGTTGACAACTAATGTGCAGGACGACTGAATGGTCTTCTGAAGAGATTGAAAGCTCTTAATTGTTGAGTAGCAGTTATATCTATCAAGTGCTCATTCTCTGCTTCTTTGACTGCCATGTGCTACTTGATTAAATAGTTTTTTGGACAACAGAAGATGGCAACACGGACTCAGAAAGTTCATAATTAATTAAAAGCTGCTCAATGAGTAAGTGCATAAGCAGGGCAAGTTACGTTATGGAGTTATATGAAATGTTATGAGTGTAGGCTTTTTGAGGTATTCTACCGAACGCATTTACACTGTCTTCAGACATTCTAAATCCTAATCGCGTTATTAATTCACGATCATGTGCGTTTTGAAGAGCACCTCCAAACATTGCACTTCGTTATGAATGATAAAGCTTTCATATCACTCTAACATTAATCGCTAAATTACCGAAAGCGAAAAAATTTTTGAAATCTCTTCATTCGACTGCTTTTATGAACTTCGCTCAAAAACAATATTGGTCTGGTGATAATGAAAACATGTTTCGAGCTTTTTATGCAGTTTGATATGGCACTTATACAGTGCTATACAGGTCTGTTTCGCCTTTCTAGACTCACCAGTAGTACAATGCCTTAGGGATAGTCGATCCTAAAGGATTGTACTTCTACTTATTAAGAATCGACATTGAATAACAAATCACCGCACGTTAGATGATGAAATCCTCGACACTGCAGTGACCAACAGTCGAGCACGTGGCTGATAAAATGAGTCATTATATACAAATATATATATATTTATTTATCTATTTATATATTCGTATGTATATATATATATTATATATGTATTTCTAGAGATGCTTTGAAAGTTAGATATTTCTTAGCTGTCAAACTATTTGAACAAATTGACAGTTTTATAACGGGATCTAATAATTGCGCTTGGAATGGTGTTTGGCATTCGAGCTCCTTAACTTCTGTCCTTATGAGCTGAGCTTGAGGTACTCTTTTCTTCTGTGATGACATCTATCCTTTCAAAAAAGTGGGATTTTGACGAGTAAAAGAAACTTTAGATGGGAATCCTGTGAAGTTTATATTTTCAACTTTTTCTTCCAATTTGACCTTGTGAGGCTGTGGCCAGTGGCTAGTGATGCTCGGCGTAGATCGACGTGAAATTGATCCCACAGTCCTCAGCTTTCTCTGGCACTTAACAAGGAGCGCCTCTCGCAGCACCTCAGCTTGGCCATCGTTAAGGTCGCAAGGAGACGTGCTCAACCAATAATCTACGACATTTGTAAAGAAAATAGAAATTCAGGCAAATGATTAGAAGGTAAATTGTTAGATGTACTGGGATCCGCACAGTAGTAAAAAGAACTGTAGTGCGGGCGAATAGGGTGAAGTAAATTTATCTTCTCCGTCTCTGCAATAGCTGATTTGTCTTATTCTGGAATAGAAGTAATCGACAGCAAATTCATTGAAGGCTTGTTCTCCGGTGACTGCCTTCAATAGTTTCAATAGTTTCAATAGTCAATTCAACAGTTCAATACTTAGCGACACGTCTGCATCGTATTCTTCACCTACATCCTTACATCTGTGCAAGAGCGGCGATCACACGTGGTCTCATCTTGTAACTCAAGCTGAACCTTTCGTCTGGATCAGGAATATTCCTCACTCACCTAAGACTCTGTTCGACTAATCTCTGACAGTAGATGTAAGACTTGCAAGAGCCAAAGTTTGCTTATTGTAAAGAAGGTGTTTGCTATGCAAACAAAGTTTTTGTACCACGATTTTTTTCTGAGTTTCGCAAGCTTTTAACTGAGTAGACTGCATATCATTTCGACGATCTCGTGCTCTGAATAAGGCTAGATCATAGAAACATTATCCACTGTGTTTTAATAGTGCACTGCTACAAAACGGCCCTGATATTCTTCCACCAAACAAGTGTTCTTTACTCTATGCCTAAGGAGGAGCAAAAGGTTCTGAGAAATTTTCCGAAGTTTTGATTGTATGGCCAAATTACAACAAAAGCAGAAATAACTGTTCATCAAACCATGGACCACCATGTTTTCTGCTGTGGTCCTGCAGAATTCCCTATCTGCTTGAAGTGCGACTGGAGCGGGATCAGAAAACTCTTAACATGCTTCTTCAACTTGATCAAATGATCGTTATTCAAAAATTGGTGGATTGGTCTAAAAAGGTCAAATTGGACTGAGCAGGGTTATTTCTGGACTGCAGACGAATTGAAAATTAATTTCGACGCCTTCCATTTCTTCCAACTTGTCTCTGGTCTTCTTGGACGTGTGCGGCTTGGCTTTGCCCTGCCGAAAGAAAACGGGTTTTGTCAAGCCAATGTTGAATATACCTCCGTTAATTTGTCGTAGACGAGATGTAACTGTTAGCAGTAGGCTGAGAATTGATGGCACGATTATTTGGAGGCAACTCAAAATGCAAAGCGCCTCCAAAGTTCCACAATACAGATCATGATTTTCTCCTCGAACCGAGTTCTTTTATGTTGCTAAGCGAAGAAACAACCCTTTTGCTGGGCAAGAAAATTTCATAAGAGTGCTAGTAGTTATTCGAAAGTTCAGATATATGGCTACTGCGCTACGTGCTCCTTTTTTAACAAGATTCTTTTTTAACGCTGCAACATTCAGAATCAAATTATATTTTACACTAGCCGCTTGCTTTTACTATCAATTCAATGGAAGCACGAGAAGCCTTGATCCTATAGAGATCTTGTAGTACCAGAATCATCCGTTTTTACGTGAATTTCCTTCCGGAGAGTGGAGAAAGAATTTCGAATCAAATGGCAAAACTTGATCGTCACACGTGTAGCACATCAGCACAATCGATCGATCGCCGTACTGAAACTGCGGCAACCCGCCTGCTTCCTCTCCCAGCCCGTCGATTAGCCAGAAAACAATTTCCCGCGCACAGAAGTTCAGTCTTATTTTCGCTGCGGCACTGCAGTGAAACGGCCTGTCCAGAAATTAAGCACAGCGTTGGAATCACCGTAATTTACGCTATCGAGTGGTTATTCATAGTTCCAGAAACAGTCTGTTCTGTGAGAAATATGTGGTTGTGGAAAAACAAATGCTTTCTTCATTATGACTTTCCGTTATCTCGATCCTTTTAGGGCCTTCAGCAAGCGCGTATTTTTTGTTTTTACACTAAGTGTAAATAATTATTCGATAATTTAGATCAAGTAAATTTGAGCAGTGTATTTTATTTTTCAACAAGCATGTTTTCTGCGCCGTACCAGTCGAAATAAAATTTTGTTCCAAATTCGAGGAATTTTCTCCAGATAGAATTTTTGCTATGATCAAATGCTGTCACATACAACAAATTTCACTAGTTTCAACGGCATACTTGTTTTATAAAAGGGTCTTCTAAGAGCATGGTAACACTTGATAGAAGATTGGGCTGCACACATTCGAAATATTGCTATTATCTGCGCCCTTTTAGAAGTAAGGCGTTTTCCTAATTTTTCCAGCTTGCTCTGCAGCTTATAGCTCAAATCCAGACAATTTTAACGTTATGCTTGTGTTCTGAGAAAAACCTTTTAGTGCGCTGTAACAGCCAAAATATGAATTCCATTGATGTATTTGGTTCTTGAAAGGGCTTCTTAGTGAGCTGTAGCAGCCAAAAGAAAATTAGGTACCGCACAGTGCAACAATAGCACCGGGTCACCACGCATTGCCGGTATGTGGATGGGAATTTGCGACATAGGTACCAGGTCAAAGAGCCATCTCAACATTCATCACCCTGAGTAAGTCATTGCACGTTAATTGCCTTTCAACTGTCTTCTACTTCTCATTAAGTTCATTTTTTAGTCATGAACATTCTTACTTCACCAGCCACCGAAACAAAGCGGTCATGCTCCTACAGAAACACGGCCTATTACAATTCAAACGTCTGTGCAAGAAAGGACATCGAATGAAGCTTAAGTTCTGTTTACAAATTATTTATTGATTTTACAAGCATAGGCGTAGCGATAAAGTGATTATTAGAATTGGAAATTAGTTCAAGAGCACTCATTTCACCTTCGTTACTGCTCACCGTTTCTTCAATGGATGGACTGAAGAGTCAACATCGATTAAATAGTGTAAGGAAAATCTGGAAATAATCCATAGCACAGTCTTAGGCTGAAATATTTTTTCAAACCACTCTCGGGTGCAATTAAAGTTTTCTGGCCTTCTAAAAGGGTTTTTCAAGTTTGATGCTTGCATGGGGTCCTGAAAGTGATGTTTGATCTAGTGAGCTTGTCAATCTTTGAAACGCAATAAGTTACTTTCACAAATCTTTTTTCCAAGAGAAACCCCGGACCTGTAAATAAAATTTCGCAGTATTAGAAACAGTCCTGATTTTCGTCAAAAAATCGACATATGGTTCGTGCCGCGAATTGATATTACATCTAGTACACACCCTAGCAGAGAGAAGTGTTCATCCAGGGCGAAACCTAATTTTCTTTCGACAGGCGTTGTGAATGTTCATTTCGAAAATCAAACATGCCGTCGAGATTATCAAGGCTTGCTATATCTAATGATAAACGCGTCGAAAAAAGGTTTATCAAACAACGGCCTCGTAGTCTAGTGGCCAGAGATTCAAGCTCTCGAATAATTATTGAAAGTGCAATGGAAAATCTTTATACAGCGGTAGGAGTCCTTTCTTCATTTGTTTGCGGATTATAAAAGGAACTCCAAATTGAATGTGCTTTAAAACTGATGGCGTATCCTGGCCTTTTCAAATCCAGCTCTTGTTTCGGTCGTGATTGAGCAGAAAAGCCAGCTACTCCAGCGCGCCTTCTTGTCAACAGAGTTAAATTGGTGTAACTTGTTAACAACGGTTTGCTGCGAAACACGAAGGTCTTAACAAACTCACATGTGCACGATGAAGGCTCAGCATCCAAAGCGGCTTACAAGTCACTTTCATTCAAAGCAAATGGCCGACCAGAACGAGGCATGTCTTCGAGATCAAAATCGTCTTCTTCGAGTCGTTTAGGCCATCTGCAACGGTCGAGTTTGCCGCCGTAACACCTTTACCCTCATTAATCTCATCTCAGCGCACGCAAATCATGCTGTTCAATGGGCATCTGGGATTGGAATCAATGAAGTAGATAAATATATACAAAGCTGTCAATAAAACTTCACGAATATGATGAAAAAAAGGAATTTTCAAAAATCTCCACAACTTTTTGCTCAACATTGCAATCAATACAATTCTACCAAGACTACTTGATGAGATAATTCTTGATGGTTTCGGATTTTGCTATATCGGTATATATGAGCTCTATATCATCAACATTACTTATATGAGCTGTCCTCCGCTAATCCGTGAGTTTCATCTCAGTAAGTAGAAGGATAGTCGTCACATGAACTCTGTTCTCGTTAGAATCCTGTCCCGTCTTTTGAGTTAGATGATATCTCCTGCCTATCGCTTGTTGATAAAGCGCATAAGCTCGAGTCAACTAATTTTAGCTCATACCAGGCGTCTCTGATACTACTAATAGTGTTCCTGAATAATATCGACACCGACATTCCAAATATGCACTGAAAGTGCTATACCCTTTACCACAAGGCCAACTTAGTTACTCGGTTTATAAGAAATGCTTCAAGAAAGTAATAATCGTAGAGTTGCTTATGTGGGGCTAGGAGCCCTTTGTTATACTGAGTGCACTGGGACAATGCTTTTGAAACCGTCGTTTGCAAGTACCTCGAATAGATGGATATGAGCGAGACACATCTGCTTTCATTACAAGCAAAATCTATTAACTGTTACTCACTCGTACAAAGGCCCAAGAAGAGAGCGATGGTTTTGCTACTTCGTTATTTGTTGATTTTCGTGGAAATATAGTCACAGTATTATATTATGTGCCGACATAGCTGAATTCACTCCTATGCGACTTCGTGATAAAAATATCGATCAGGTAGCTTGAATATTTCTAGTGCGAAAGCAATCCAGAACTAGACACAAAGCCTTGATAACCATTTATATCCTACAGCTACGATAAGGCAACAAAACGTTAAGGGAAGCTAGAATATATATATATAAATATATATATATATATATAATATATGCATTTATATGTATATCCTGGTAATTACTTTTGAGCCATACATATATGTGTGTATATAGCTATCGTTACTGAAATGTGAATTCATAAAAACTTCTTTACATTGTCATCAGGCTTCAACGATGTGATTACCAAATCGTTTAAAAGGCATAATTATTGGAAAAGTCTTACAGAGTTAACGACAATGAAGTATTTCTATTCCGGTCGAGCGTATGCACCTTCGACTCCGCTATATTCCTCATTCTGGGCTGTTCTATTTCCACTTACTGATCCTAACAATGGCTTCCCTCTTTGCTCTCTTACACTCTACATTCATAATGGTGAACTTTTCAAGAAACGTATATTCGACTTTCTTATTACTTGAGTAGGCTTTCAGCAAAGTACTGATAATTTCACGATAAATAAGTCGAGCAAATGACATAGGGATTGGGTCAATAGGAAGAACAGTGCTCTATCTATTCAAGCACGCTATGGTTCTCTACGGCTATTTCTTGTTCCTATAATCACCTAAAATTGAATTTTTCAATGGAAATGAAAAAGATATCTAAATTTTCAAAACTTTTAGTGAAACACTGACGGCGATGAACATCAGCAACGCAATTTGAGACGTCAACGTGTTTATAACGGACAAGGTACAGCTTGATTACTTGTTTCCGTATACTCAACATGTGGAGTGCTGTGCAAAAACGTTTGCGTCAGCCGGGATTCGAACCCAGATCTCACTCTTTCCGGGAGCGTGTGCTAAGCGACACTCGCTGTTGCACAGTACTCTTATCTACGCTATAACGCGTTGCCTGCCAACAGCCAACCGTCGACGGTCTGGCGGGGCAGCCGTTATTGGCATTGAACCCACTTGTGTTGACAGACATTGGCTCCCGGCTGACGCAAACGTTTTTGCACAGCACTCCACATAATTTAGATTGATTATCGATATCCAATGTCTGTCAACACAAGTGGGTTCAATGCCGATAACGGCTGCCCCGCCAGACCGTCGACGGTTGGCTGTTGGCGGACAATGCGCTATAGCGTAAATAAGAGTACTCTGCAACAACGAGCATCGGTAGTGCAACGGTTAGCATACGCTCCCGGAAAGAGTGAGGTCTGGGTTCGAATCCCGGAAACTAGGTGACAAGCACTCATTTGATCTACTCCTTTAGCGCTCTCTTGCTCGATCAACTGACGCTTTAGCTTGGTTACCTGTCAGATTCAAAGAGATTCGCCTTGAGACAAGACGTGTAATAAAGTACCTTTATTTTTGACTGTTATTGAGACCTTATTCAAAATAGAATAATCTGGTAACATATCTGAGCCTTCCATGCGGTCTGTTGTGGCACTTATATAGTGCAAGACACGTGGTTCGGCCTCAAAACCTCATCAGCTGCACGGTGCCTTTCGTATCAGTCAATCCCTTGTAGAGAAGACCCATTTCTAACTCTCCTTATATATAGGAATCGATGGTGAACATTTTACACTGCCGTAAAGTGATAAGACTACTCCTGATGCAGCTTTTTACAGACGCTTGCTAGTACAGACGCTTGCTAGTGACACAGTTATCATGGAAAATAATGGTACATTTGTCTCAAAAACAGTCAAAAAGAAAGGTTGCATAATGAGTTTTACAAGCTACAAACCAAGTGTTCTAAAAAAGCAGCGAGATATGTGGTTTTTCCACCATACGGCCATACAAGTTGTTCGCTGTCGATTCGTTTATAAGTGGGGCGAGGGAGGAGGAAGGAGAGGGAGCATCTCCTATAAGAAATTGGCTGAAAGAAAAGCCACCATGCAACCGATGAGACTGAAACTCACAAACTCACGAAGACTCAAATATATTACCAGATGATAAAAGATAAATAGATAAAGCTCTAGGCATTGATCAATCCCTCAGGGATGCGTCATGCATTCGACTTCGATTTATAACTACTTTTGAGGTGATTGAATGCATACCTGGACATGACCCTTTACAATGACTCGCGGTGGCCTCCTGCTAAACCGAGTCAGTACTGCTTATCCTCCCAGACGAGTCTGAGACCTGTCTGGTACCAATTTACCGACCCCGGAGGGATGGATAGCTTGGTGAGCTATGAGCGCGAGATCGGATCATTTACCTTGTGTGCGACGCAAGGCACCTCTAACCACTGCGCCACATGCGCTCTACCAGAAACCAGATGATATCGTAATAAAATAGTGACAAAAATTCTAATGATTCCAGTAGACTATTCAAGGTAATGAATTTCCCATTTAGTCGGAATATGTTGAATTATGATTGATGGTGATATTTTTGTCGCCCCGTGCAAGCGAATATTGACTCACGTCGTATTCTAAATGAAGATCTTTGAAGAACCTCTACAGACATTATTACAGGATCTGCTTTCTACTTAATGTGCAGTTGTGGAAGCTGATTCACGCTGGTCTGACTCTTTCCAATAATTCAAAAAATTGACAGACGTATTTGACTGCGTGGCATTTTAGAGTATCAAGAAGTTATGCGGCACTGGTGCTCTCGGCATATCTCATTCTCAGCACCATAGCTTTGCTCGGTTTCGCCTACTTGATCAGTGTTATCCTGGTCTCTTTCCTATCTTAATAGGACTAAAATGAGATGATTGCGTCATCGTATGGAGGGTCTGTTTTTCTCCTTTCTCTATGATTTATGACCAAAAGATTAAAACGCTAAATTTCCGATATTTTTCTTTAATTCTTGCTGCTATACAACATGGTGGCAATATCTCCTTTCTTGATTTCAGAGCAGCCGATTCATGTAAAATTTCCTCGTTTCTCAGTGACGGACATGCTGATGGTGCACTTGCTACAACTTCTTAGTAAAGGCTCCGAGATAGGAGAAATCAGAAAAGAGTGGATAAAAGTAAAATTATATTCAAGCAAGGATCGAAGTGGGCTAATCAAAAAGTTGAAAATCGAAATAGCCAGCGGAAAGTAAATGGTGAACGATAATTCCACTTTATCTCGAGTGCTTTGTTTAGACACGCTCAAATTTTAATATATCCTTTCATCATTATTTGAGCCAACATGTCATCGATAACTATATATAAGGAGTGTGACGCTCCCGAGAGAACTGACTATGAAAAGATCGACAGACGACGGGTTCTGCCCGGCTGATGAGTCTGTAAGGACGAAACACGTGTCTCGGGCTGTACAAGAGCCCTTACCAGACCACATGACATGTTGGCTCAAACAATGATGAAAGGATAATTCCACTATTTTAAAAAAAGACATTTACATTATTTCACATGGTAAAATCTGTATAACAGCTGCCGAAAGCGAAGATCAAACCTGTCAATCTGTATTGTCGATGTTCTTCTATATCGATATAACTAAAATTATATATAACATGATATCATCATCGTAAAACTAACATAATTACTTTGATTCAGTAATATGCGGTCGGTGCGTAACCATTTCGTGAAATGAAAGGCAGCAAATGCAATTATAAACTAATGTAGATGCTTTATCTTCAAAATCTTTCAAACGAAATAGAATTTTCGTGTTCTTTATTTCATGGCAATAGCATTATCCAATAATATAAATTGGAATGTAGGACATCATTTGCACTAGTTATAGCCCAGAATCGAAGAAATCGCTTTATCTTATTTTGTGAAAAATGCTTGCTAAAATAGATGGGTGCTTTATCCTTCCTAGTAATTGAAACCCAGTACGAATCATATTCGTTTCTCAATCGTTTTCCGTTAGACGATAGCAACTGAAGATACGATCCCTTTTGCTGAACATAATCATAGGAGTGTTAACAATCATTCAAACACTTTGCGGCTACTTTGCTGCGTGCTCTTTTATTGAAAATGCCTTTTTCCTGAATGCTGTAGCATTCATAAGAATTTATACTTCACTCCACTCGCGCGGTCATTTTTAT
Source organism: Parelaphostrongylus tenuis (assembly GCA_019055375.1). Taxonomy (NCBI): domain Eukaryota; kingdom Metazoa; phylum Nematoda; class Chromadorea; order Rhabditida; family Metastrongylidae; genus Parelaphostrongylus; species Parelaphostrongylus tenuis. The sequence continues at coordinate 232,958 of JAHQIW010004663.1, forward strand.
GCACTTGTAATCCAATGAAAGCGCGGAAAATATGTGATCGCGTAGAGGAGCTCTTCCAATTCAGATTTATACGCTTTTTTTGGAGTAGCTTATGAAGCAGAAAAAAATCCTAAGTTCAATAACAAAAATCGTACTACAAATGTGAATCGCTCCAGCACGATCGATTGGTCGCCTATCGATTAACGGCTAGCAGATACACTACCCAATTGACAAGACCAAATGTGCAACCTATGTGAAACTCAATCTTAATTTCACGGCTACACTTGAGTGTAACGGTCTTTCCATAAATTGAGAGCAACGTTGGAATTGTCGAAATAAATGCTATGAAGTGGTCGTCTAAATTTCAAGGAACAGTTTTGTGTACGAGAATTACACATGTGGGAAACACATATCTTTTCTTCTTGCTACAGCGCTGAAACTGGCACATATATTCTAGACGGCGATAGATGAATAATCGACCTCATTCGCCGGGCACGAATTGTTCCTTATATGTAAAACGGCAATATAAGGGTTTTAGGGGAGCAAATAAATATTCAACTTCATTCGCTGACAAGAAATTCCATAGGGATGTTAGTAATCATTTGAAAGCTTAAATGTCTGGCTAAAGCTTTGTGCGACTGGTTTTTGGAGAAGCTTTTTTTGTAAGGCTGTAGCAATCAAAATAAAATTATGTTTCGCACCCTCCGCGTGTTTTGATTTTTTCGAGCGTATGATCAGTGGGAAGCATGAAAACTATATAAGCGTGTAGAGGAATTATTGAAGTATTTAAAGCAATAATTTTACTAATACTTCGAAATTACAGTATTTTCACTGCTTTTTTTCGCAGTTTTATTATGTTCTTATATAACTTAGAGAATTGAGTGGTGAACAAAAACACGGCCTCAGGCGGGAATCGAACCCACGCTTCATCCTATCCGGGGACGCGTGCTCTACCACTACACCACTGAGGCACATTTGCCCGACCACTCATTCTTCTACATCTCAGTGTTAGCTATCAGCCACCAACCTTTGACAGCCACCAACCTTTATCAAAAAGCTCTTCTTATAGTGCTGTAGGAAAAAAAGATTTGTGTTTCATCTTCGAGACTTACGCTTCAAAGGATACTAGCACTTCAAGAAACGAGCTTTATCCAGCGAAATTCAAGCGCGATATTAGAAAAAAAAAAACGCGTGGTTGCACGAAACCTAATTTCATTTTGAATTTTATAGCGTTGTAAAGGGGTGTTAAAAGGAACCAACTACGTATCTATTTACCCAGAGATTTAAGCTTTCGAATGATTACTAGCATATTTATGGAAGATTTTTGTCCAGTGAATGAGATCGAATACCCATTTATCGCCGTCTAACATATAAATATTAGGAAACACTTTCTAAAAAGCTAACATGTTCTTAAGTCCTTCGAGAGTTGAGCTGTCGAACGATCACTAGCAGTTCATGGAAAATCTTTTGTCCAGTGAGATATAAGAGTGATAATGATGAAATATTACAGCGCTTGTGGACCATAATTTTATTTTTTTTCCTTTGCTACCGCATTTTCAACACTTTTACTTTCTCACTTTTTACTCAAAAGTATTATAGAAGGACCTTTCAGAAAACCAGTACGTCTTACTAGAAGTTTTTTTTTCTGTCTAACAGTAAAACATAGTTTCTTCATTTTCTGCCATCTAACAGAAAGACCGTCTCTCACGTTGAGGAATGCTCCAGAAAAAAAAAATTGGCGACCACATAATTCAATGTGTAATCTCAGATTCGTTGCCGTCGAGAATGCAATGGTAGGCCTTAGCCACAAGTATATCCGCCCATCGTTTGGGAGAGTCTCTCAAAGGTCACTTCCGCTTTCTCAGAGTCACCCCTGATGTTTCTTTCGCCCATCTCCTATCATCATGCGATCGGTCCACCTCTGTTATACTATTTATATTGGTTTTCCTGGATTACTAAGATGCGCTAGATTTCGAAGATCTGTGTAACTGAGTATACTAAAGAGCTAAATTTCTATGCTACGTTCCTACAGCGGTGAGTCAAATTTTACTGCGAGAAGGGACGCATCCTCTGGCAGACGAGCTGAAGCGAAGGTACTCTTTGTTGACTACTGTGATCATGAATGTTGTTTAGATGTCGTCTGTTCAATAGAATCCCGTCGGATGCTTTTGTCTGGTTCTACCGCATCCCAGATTTATGGTATGCGTAAAAGGTTAATCTGTTAGGAATTTGTAGTATACACTCACCAAGCATATCAGTCTGCTTACCAGTAATCCGCCTCGTCATCCTTCCAATGTAAGCTAACTATGCGCGATGTCTTCCACTGTTGTTTACCACAAAATAATATGAGTACTAGAAATGGAACTTTTATGCTATTGAATGACACAAATAATAAAAATTCTGGAGAAAAAATGGTCAATAATGGTCTCAAAGACGTTTCTTTTCCTCAAGAATATGTCCTATCATAGAAACAGAGGAAATTGTTTGCACGCAATAGCCCTTTTTACTAAAAATACCGTGAAAAAAGTTTTCTTAGTGATGTTTTGTTTTCTATATGAATAGCGTCTTTCTAATACTAAACTTTATTTATAAGTGTCAATAAATCCCTCGTGTAATTCAAGCCAGAAGCTAACTTATTCGAGTTTGAAACGTAGCATTTCTTCACTCTTACACCAATTTTCTAATCAATTTTATGGAAAATCAATTTTATGTTTGAAATTGTCGGGATCTATGCTATTGAACAGCAACCAAAGGTATACCAAAAAGCCATTTGTAGACCCTAGCTTAGCAAACAAAGCGAATTGAGTGTGAATTGAATTTTATTTCCATTGCTAGAACTAATACGAAGGGTGTTTGAGAAACGACGAGCATATTGAAATTGTCCTAATTTTATCTTATTGAAAATCAAAAACCCTAAGAAAAAACATTGTGCTGCAAAGAAGACGTCGTCGCAAACGAATTAAGAAGTGAAATTGTTAGAACGCAGAATCTAAGATAGATTTTGCTAATCAATAGATGGCTTAGACATAAAACGTTTCCAAATAAGAAGTGGTAGCAAAACACTGGCTCCGATAGTGTAGTGGTATCACGTGCACGCGGCAAAGGTGAACGTGAGTTCAGATCCCTGCTGGGGATTGAGTGTTTTCCATACCGTTCTATAATTTTGAAGTGACATTCATAACAGAATGTTAGTACTCAAAAGCATAAAGTAAAAATTTCATAGAAGTGGTACCTAAAACGTTTCACTTGCAGGTTGCCAGCGGAATGCTCTTTTCGTCATATTTGAGCATGTATTTTCTAAACTTCTATCTACTTCTGCAGCGAAATACTTGTATATTCTTTCCGTGGAAAGTAAAATTTATTTTTTACAACTCCGTGATTCTGGTAAGACTAAAATTAATTTTAATTTTTTTTTCAATTCTGGTAAGATTCTGGTGATTCTTGAGTTTATTGTTCCTAAAGCTACATATTCATGAAAGTAGCTGATCGATAGTTTGCGTTAGGGCGAAGTCCCCCATAAAAAGACTTTGAATCTCACAACTGAGAAAAATGCCATTCTGAATTCAGTTACGTGGGTTTTCAACTAGACTTACTTTATTTGAATTTTTAGGTTTGATTAACCAAGGATGAAGTAATTCATTCTTTCACGTAATTCCTCCAGAAGTACAAATTATGCAGGAAAAAGTGCTGCGCCTCAGAGTCTAAGCATGGATATTTTGCATATTCATATAAAATATCTACGTAATGTAAAAACTTTATGATCAACTAATTGTAGAGATAACTTCTGCTGAGATTTTTTACAATCGTTTCCTTTCAAAAGCTTATATGATAGACGTGCGAATTTTGCTAATCATTCAACTCGGGTTAACTCGACTCTTCTCTACCTGTTTCTTGACGATTGTTATTTCATTTCAATTACTACGATGATCATTCATGAAGTCACGACTATCGCAAGGAATTACCGGGTGTGAAAAAAACCGGAATAAGGGTGATGGAATGTTGAAGGCAGCTCCGACTTTGACTTGATTTTCAAAGTATGTCTCTCAGGCTGTTGAAATTCTTGAAAGAACGGCTACTCAATAGGCAAGAGTTGACAGAGCTTGGCTGACGGGGCGAATTTTCTCAGCTCGGCTAGTGCAACATCGGCAGCATGCAGTTGCTCATGGCAGAGAGGGATTGGTTTCTCTTTATTCCAATAAGGAGCACAGGTGCTAAATTTTTTGTACGCTGTGCGTTGATCTGCTGGACGGAGTTGCCCGACGCAATAGCTTCACCTGGATTTAGGATAATGTCGTGTCAAGACTAATTCATCGGCATTAGCGTTCTGGTAAACTTAATCGCAGTTTGACTCAGCCATCGCAGGTTGTCGCAGAGGATCACTTCTAGCCACTTGTCACAATACAAACAAGGAGCAGATCGAACACGCTTTGAAAAGAACGTACAAATGGTTTCTCATGACGACAATATCCTCAATTGTTGAAGATTTTCGCGGTATTCAATTGCTATTCTTTTTCGACTTTCTAACTTTTCTAGGTGATTCGGGACGTTTAAATTCAATAATGTAGAGTGGTGTGCAAGAACAGTTGAGTCAACTAAGATTCAAACCCAGATTCGAGCAGTCTTGCTCTATAAGCAAGCAAAAAAATTCTCCCACTCAAAGAAGGAAAGATGGACTAGGTAATGGACATTTTTGTTGTTATGAAATTTCTCACAGCTACTTTGCAATTTCTGCTGATTTATCGCTGACGTGCACCATTTTGACGCTCATATTTGATTGATTATAAGAGACGGCTATAGATATGGATGTGCTCAGCGTTGCGCGATTTTTGTTGTTTGATTAGGGTTTTTCTCCTTTTTGTGAAAAATTTTGTTTAATATGGCACGATTTTCTCTCTTCGCTCATACACTTTTGAAGCATGTTTAGCTTTTACGTCCGAAGCAAGCTTTAGTTTACTACGCAATCATACTGTTTTTGGCATTGAATCAAATATAAGGTGTACAATGAATATCGCTGCTTAATCACCAAGTTTTGAATAAATACAATTACGCACAATATTTGATTGTCATCACAGCTATTATGAAATGGGAAGCATTGGATAGTTGGCTAATAATGATTGTATTAATTTTTACCTGTCAGAATCATTTATTAGCACTATGAGGATTATTCATCGTCAGAACTTTTGCCACTTATTTTGCATAATTTATGAAGTTTGTAAGTTGACTGCTTTGAAACCGACACTATCTACCTTCCGCAAGTTCTAACAACTCAAAATAACGCCAATGTGTTCACGTGCAGATTGTTATAGCTGTCCAATAGTAAATTACAGCCTTCTGCTTCCCATGGGCATCATCCACATTCACCTCTTGCACACAGTATGTCGAGTACTCATTCGTAGATCATTTATACAAAGAGGAGCGGATTACTTCTTTATACGGTGGAGCTATGTGCAGAAAACCACAGACTTACTTAGAAACTAGTTAGACCTGCATATTTCTCGTTTGTTAGTTGTTGTCACTCAATATTCGCTTTCTTCGAAGGTGTGCCTTCGGAAGTGGTTGCCCGCGGAAAATGCGAGTCAATATGACCTCCTGAAGTTTTGGTGGAAGGGAGAGCTCTGAAACTTCACCCAGTAATGCATGATGATGTGCCAAATACACCAATTGAACTGTGATGAAGAGATGGTTGGCAACTGACAGCTAAAGGTATCATCAAACTCGCCCGAGATTGTTAACATCTCTGCGGCATCTCTTTCATGTTGGCCTTTCTAGCACTTTTAGAGGAGAGGTCACCGGTGTTATGTAATACACTGTGATAACTCCACATTTAGTCCTGATACCATATTTTGCAGTTTTTTGCGAAGTATTAGCCTGATTCCACTTAGGTATTAGCTAGGGTAGAACGCGGCACTATGAGAACATTCAATTGAGTCTGTAAGAAAGGTCAAAGCCTCTTACATTTACCAACCGTAATCCATCAATTAAAAAAGCTGTGATAGCACAATGTCAATGTACGTTGGGCTACCACCGCATACGTCTCCTCTCCCGCTACAAAGTAGGGGTCTGTGGGGCGTGGGCCACTGAGGAAGAGGGCGATGCCTTCGAAATACGTGTATGGCTCTGACCTAATAACCTCGATAAGGCTCTAACATTCTAACAGATTATCTAATGCTTACCGTTGCCTCACAAAGGAAGTCACACTTTCTTATCAAGGGACTGAAACAAGGTGGAGATGACGGAACAATACGCGACTGAAAAATCGACGCTGAAGATAAACAAATTTGTATGATCTTAGTAACGCATAATTATAAGGAAAGGAGTTTACAAAAATGTTTATTGGTGTATAACGCAAATGTTGTGATAATTCAGAATGTGCAAATTGTTTGTCATTTGCAGCAAAATTAGCATTGTAATAATGAAATCTTTCGTGATAACTTGATTAATGACTTTATTAAAGTGCGAAATGTGGGGAAGTAAAGAGTGACTATGAAAAACAGGCGTGCCAAATGGAATGCTCAAAGACGCTCTGCAAAAAATATGTAGCCAAAGATACAATCAGACGAAATGAGCTGCTGCAATCTTCTATCAGTCCTGGTTGACAAATGGGAGGTACGTGTCTGAAAGGTATCAACATTGATTCCAGAGTTGGTAGAAAGTCGCAAGGTACTGCGCAAGGCACCATGTGCATCAGCTCCATCTCCGGTGTGAATCAGCTCCAAGAATGGGTGATTAGTTCACACCATGGCGCATCCCTCACAGGTTGATTAGCACCGATAGATCTATCTTTCATGCTGCTCATAAAGAGTAAGCCAACTACCCTGCAGTGCAAGAGTTAGTTAATCAACGATTATATTTATGTTGCAGAGTTGTGTGGTACTCAGCTCATACTCCATCCATTTTGTCTCTAGAAATCGTAGCAGTAGTTTTCTTCCAGCTTGACAGAGTTGGCGAAATCAATTTTTGATCCTCAAGTCAAATACGGAATAAAAGAGGACGAATATGTCGTTCCACCGGTCCTCCCTTACGAAATCCGACGTGCTATATCGTCGGTGAACAACAAAACAACGCCCGGTCCAAACAGGGTAGACCAGAACATCTGAAGAATCTGCCGTCAGTTCTCATCAACACCCTGGCTCGGTTCTTCACTCGCTACCTGTCGGAATGCAAGGTCCCTATTAAGTGGAAACCAGCAAGACCGTATTGTTGTTCAAAAGGGAGACCTTCACGACATAGGCAATTATCGCCCAATCTGCTTGCTGTCCGTTGTCTATAAACTCTTTACTCGAGTCATCCTAAACAGGATTGACAGAACACTGGACGAAGGACAGCCATGCGAACAAGCAGGGTTCCGAAAAGGATTTAGTACCATGGACCACATCCACACGATTACAAGACTCATTGAAGTTTCACGAGAGTACAAACAACCACTCTGTCTCAGTTTCATCGATCTGAAGAAAGCCTTTGATTCAGTGGAAACAGAAGCGGTTATAGAGGCTCTGGATAACCACGGTGTCCGTACTCGGTACATAATGATTCTTCGTGAGCTTTATAAAGTTTCACGACCGAAATATCGCCATTCTACAACAATATCACCATTGACGTAAGAAGAGGAGTTTGACAAGGCGATACAGTTCGCCAAAACTATTCACCGCCACCCTACAAAACATCATGCGAACATTAGAATGGGACGAAATGGGAGTGAAAATTGACGGTCGACAATTAAACCATCCTCGCTTTGCTGAAGATATCGTTCTCACAACACCAAACATCAGCCAAGCGAAACGAATGTTGACCGATTTCGATAATGCCTGTGGAAAGATTGGTCTTCAACTGAATCTAACGAATACAATATTCATGAGGAACGGATGGGTTTCTAATGCCCCATTCACGCTCAACGGAACGGCAATCTGCGAATGCTCCAGTTACGTCTATCTAGGTCGTGAAATCAACATGATGAACGACCTAGCTCCAGAGTTGAGCAGGAGAAAACGAGCGGCTTCGGGAACGTTTAAGAGCATCGAAGATGCACTGAAGAGGACAAAGAACATACGACTCCATGCCCACCTTTTCGACTCGACAATTCTCCCTACCTGACGTATGCAGCAGAAACCTGGTCGCTACATAAGCAGGTTGAAAGTTCACTTGCCGTTATCGAACGCGCAGTCGAAAGGTCGATGCTAGGAGTATCCCGTATCTCGCAAATGAGAGAAAGGATTCGAAGTTCCGACCTACGTCAACGATCGAAAATCAGAGACGCCGTTCTACATGCCAGGATATCAAAAATAAGGTGGGTCGGACACGTGATGTGCTTCAACGACAACCGATTGACGAGAGCCGTTACCAACTGGATTCCTTGGGACATCAAGCGCTATACAGGAAGACCACTGACCCGTTGGTCCGATTTCTTCACGAAAGCGATAGAAGAAAGATATGATGCTTAGCGAATCTCTAGAGCGAGGAGGACCCACTGGGCTACTCTTGCACACGATAGGGAAAAATGGAAGAGTCGCTGGTACTCGCTCGAGTCACTTGACGTTCAACGGGACGACAAGTGATACAGGTGAACTCAAATACGACTTGCCACGGAAGCCATATGTCATATGAACCCGTTAAATAAAACACGTGAATCATGATGAGGAACATCAAACCTTTCTTTTTACTAAGGTTGAGCAGAAAGCTGTGAAAAATTTTCGAATTCTTGAATGCCTTTATGCACGAACTGACAATAAAAACTAGAATAACTATCTTCAGAATTACAGACCACCATTGTCTCGACATCCTGCCATCGCTCGCGTTATTCCGGATCTTCTCGAAGTACCATTCCGGCTCACTCGAATCGAAACTCTTAACATGCTTCTTCAACTTCATCAAATCCTTCAGATAGACGGTCATCAAAAAAGTGTTGCATTGATCGGAAGATAACATAATTTGATGGAGCAACGTCTGCACTGTAGGTGGGGTGCGAAAGAACTACAAAGTCGACCAACTCTTCAGACTTGTCCTTGTTCTTCTTGATCATGTGCGATTTGGCATTGTTTCTTATGTACAGTATTAACGGCGATCGACATGAAAAATCTGAATAATAGGTCGGATCATGTAGAAAGCAACATAAATGCATCACGGATGTTAATGTTTTGCTGGACTTAGGCGATTGATGTTTCATCAATAGTAGAAGTACAATCGAAATCTGCTCTCACTTGAAGACGACGCCAAAATTACTGGGGGTATTCAGAGTGCCCGTCTCTATAGCATGAAAGTGAGAACCGGTAAGAGGAATGTGATAAATAACAAACCCGTTCAGGTAAACTCATTCGTGATCGCGCCAGTGAGCAATGAAGCTATCCTCTTTTCTAGTCAGTATAGTACCTTTGTTGATAGCAAAAAGAAATGGATGTTGCTTTGCATAGTCTCGTAGTTCTTATAGGCACTTAATTCTTATACTGATCTTGCTTGAAAAACTTTTTATACTTGCAAGCAATGGCGTACTGTAGATGTTCGCTTCATTTCATAGTAATTTTAACATGAAGCATTCAACATCTTACTTGAGAAACTCAAAAAACTGGAAATTTTTGTCAGGACGATCTGTTTGCGATATAGAAACAAGAACATTGTAAACTAAAAGTTAATACTTCATCGTAATGGCAATCATAGATAACAGCAACCCACGAATATGTCGACAAAGTACAAACAAGTGAAATCACACAAAGGTGTAGGTAAAAAGTTCAAGTGAATTGATTGAGAGAAGATAGGCAATGTTTGCTGATTTGCGAAGATTAGTGTCTATGACTAGTATTGACATTCACAAGAAATTATGAGGAGTGTAAGAATGTAAAAGCGTATACATTGTATTTTAACGCAGACTTCAGTGTTCTTCTTTCTGGTTCGTTCCATAGTGTTCTTCGTTGGTTGGCTCAGCTCAGTAGCGCGCTTCATTGGCTCAGCCCTGCGCCGTTCTTCTGGTTCTAGAGCGTTCATCACTGGTTGATTCACTTCAAGTGCCCAATTCTTGAGAGGACTTACAAGATTCCCTGTCAGCTTCTCTATATCCATAGACTATTTCCTAAACAGAGAGACAATAAGAAGTGATGAGAAATCAAAATATAACTTCGAAGTCTTAGTAGCATAATGTACGCACAAGCGTTGGAAATAAGAATCAATTCAGTGAATTCTCACGGAAGTGAGGTTTATTTTGGCGCCCAGGAGCATCAAAACTCGTATCAGACAGTGCAGTGAAGTCACCTGGACGTTGGCACTGTTTGCACACGTAGATACCTAAAGTTTAAACGAATAGTCATTTTCCGTCTGTTTACCGATAAAATATTTAGTAGATATCACTAAAATCATACGCATTCCCCACGATTAAATAACGTTTCAGTGGAAACTGTGATTAGATTGTGACTATTTGGACAAGCTTTAGTATATCTACACTCAAAAATTTGACTGTTTCCGACATATTCAAAGAGGGTTCCAAAAAAGAAATGTGCTGGAGACTTTCCACTTTTAGATAGAATTTCTACTCTATATTGTTCCACTTGAAGGTATATTCTTTACTTAAAAGTTACTCTTAAAATAGAAATTTCACATACCTCATAGGGTAACAATTATGTGAAAATTGTTGGCACGGATTGGCATTTGGGTGGCGAAATAAGGTAGTAGGATTGAAACGCATTTCAATCTACAAAGTTCAGATTAGCTTGGCATTATTCTTGCATTAGAAATTTCACATACCTGATATGGATGCATTTGGGTGAAATAATACTGGCACAGCTTTGAATTTTTGTGGCGACATAGGTTAGTCGTCATCAAAAAGCAATTTGATCTGCAAAAATTCGAATTAATTTGACACAAGGTTGTAAAGCGCTCGAGTAAACGGAAGACGCATCTAAAGAAATAACATCAAATATATGTATACTTACATAGATTTAAATTCATATGCCATAAAGTATCGGGCCTGCCCTCCCAGATCGTATCTTTCTTTCGTAGAATGTATTTTTTTCATCGCTTCATTTACCTCGTACCATAGCTTTTTCAGTGTGTTGGCCTTGATACTCTAACATTTCATTCGTCCTCTCGATTGCTTCGTGCTTGATTGCTTCATCTTTTTCACGGATATCGTAGAATACCGGTTGAGCAAGTCTTCTTGCAATTAAGCGGATAAGCAGATCGAAACATTTCGAGGGGCGCTCGCTATTGATTGCCGGAGATTGTCGAAGGCGGCGGGGTTCAGTCCCACGTCGAGCCACGCCGATCAACACTATTCACTCTACCACAAGTCACTTTAGGTACATTATTTTTTAATTCATTATTTATACGATACAACGTTCTTCTTGAGAAAAGAACGCTTGCCGCTGCTTGTGGCCTCTCCTTCCAGTTGCTTATGCTTACGAATTCACATCAAAATAAACTAAAAACCTGAGCAAAATAGTTCAGGGCTCATTACCCTGAATTTATTGCAAGCAATCTGCGTATTGTTTAATTGTTATTCTGTAGTTCTCATAAACCCTATGTCTTTTAGCTTCTGTGGACAGATCTTGTCATCAATATCAACTAGTTTAATTTAGAAATAAGATAGTTCTCCCACATAAAAGAAAACAGTTAAAACTTCTTCATAAAAAATAAATAATAGATGATAAAATAAAAATATAACAAAATAAATAAATAAAAATCAGATCATATAAAAAATAAAAACCAGTTTTACAACTAGCGGATCAACATAGATTATGATATGAAAAATTTTTCACCAAGTGATACTCACGAAGCGATCTGCAAAAACAGGACAAAGACCTCACATACGAGGAGCCGTGACATTGAAGACAAAGTCCGATAATAATGTAACATGTTTTGAGCTCTTAGGTCTAGTGCTATAAAGATACCTGTTTCGTTCTATTGCGGACTCATCAGTAGCACCGTCCGGTTCAGCCGATCTCCTGAGATTGAATATCCTCTGAAAGGAATCGACCCCGAGAGGATTATTTGATTTTAGGGGATCGGCTGAACCTAGGAAGGGTGCTACTGATAAGTCCCAATAGGGCGAAGCAGGTACCTCTCTAGCACTAGACCTAACAGCTCAAAACATGCTACATCCTTATCAGATTATATCAGCTTGATCGGGTCTATGAAAAGCGGTAGATGGAAGAGGTATAAAAGGCAAAGTTAGTTCTGAGTTAATAATACTTCCTGAAAAGATACGCTAAAAACAGATGAAAGCAACCGACTTTTACCCATTCGCGACGGTATTTCGATTATCATCGATTAATTCAGTATCACACTAAAACATGAAGCAGGTGGATTTCGATGAGGTTGAATGAAGCCTTCAGTGTCACGCACTATCGAATACAGAAGCTCATCTTGCAGTCTAGAAGGGTACATTGTTAACAGTCCTTTCGAATCAGAATACATCCAGCCAAGTGCCTTTGATGAGATATTCTCTAAACATACTATTTCCAGAAGAAAAGCTCTGTATGAATAACAAGCCTCTAGATACTTGCCATATCCTCTCTGCATCTTGATCAGCCGTCCTACGTCGCTTTGGACTGGCAGAGAATTACATTCGCTCTTGTCAGTTACGAATAATGCAGAAATGGATTCTGGAACAAAATTCAGTTAACAGACGAAACTTCAAAGCAGAAGTCATAGTGACATAAGAAGCTATCTCATAGATTTCAGTAACACTTTACAGGTTCGAATATATTTCGAACAGCTACCTCAGTCTAAATCTAACATCTGTCGAAACTATGCTTTCGCAAATTTTTGCTGTTCCATGAACTTCGAAAACATGTCGAATTGCTGTTGAGGTATACAATTCAATAATTACTGCTTTAGATCAGGACGAAGTAGGGTCTCGCCCCACTCTGGTTTTCGAAGGAGTTAGAGTGGTATTCAGATTAGACTGTACCAGATCTGAAGTTAGGAAACATGAAACATCGATACACACAAATTATTGGTAACAGCAAAATGGCACACATGCCATGAGGCGTTAAAAATCTTCCATACCCCATACATTTTGCTTATCGCGTAAAGATTTAGAGAACAAGGAAGATCCTTCCACATCCCATGCGCTCTAACTATGGTGAAAGAACATTCACGCCGCTCATTCGATAGCGATAGCACTTAGAGGGAAGAAGCACTGTGATAGAGTTTTAGAACAAGTCAAAATTCAGCACCAGAAACTAAGTTCAAAAGGGCAACACAGGACAACTGATTTTTGCTAAAGTTTGAGTTTTTGTAATTGGCAGTAGTAGTGTATAGGAGCTGCACAATAGCGTCCTTGACAACACAGCTTTACCTGCTCGCTAAAAATCTTCACTGAATTCCACTTTCGTGTTGACACGATAAAAAGCCATATGAAAGACAAATACCATCACCTGAGCACGAGACCTACAAAAACATTGGCTTAGTGAATTGGGGAATGTTTTCATTCGAAGCCACCATATTCTACCATTAAATTATTGAAATATATACGATACCAATGTTAAGAAAAATCAGGCAATCGGAAAATCGCGAAAAATAGTGACAAGAACAAGATGGGGCGAACTTGGTGTATCGAATAGAAGTTGTGATAGCAAACTTCAAAATTTACCTCAGTGAACGCTTTTTCCAGAAATTTTATCGAGAAGGGGTGATTACACTACCGCGAGGAAACGACTTTATTGAGAGCATTCTCGGTTATGCGATGACAGCACTCCCTTTTCGGCCTCTAAGTGGATCGATCTTCGCAAGTGAAAGATGATGATCAGTTCTCGTACAGAGTTCAGATTGTACTGAGGCGTCGAAGCAGTGCCATTGTTTGTCTCTTCCGTAACTACACGACCGACCTTCGCACGAGTCGTGCCGTTGGGAGACCCCTAGGTCTATCGGTCATTCGATAGTGCAAGTCAAAGCAATTTGAATGGTCTTTCTCATTCTTGAAAAGCCTTCTTATTTCACTGAGAGAGCAAAAATAAAATCCTATTCTCATTGAAACATTTCTCTCTGAACAAAGTTTTTTCTTTGGAGTTTTAGTAATCAGTCGATAGAATGAATCTTAAGGATTCCAATAATTTTATTTGCTTTCGAAATGGAGACGCATTACGCTGTAACATCCAAAAGAAAACTGGATTCCGCGAAACTGAATCCTTTTCTTATCCGCTCCTCACCTTGATGGTTTGGAAAAAATGTAATTTTCAGTCGATTTCAATGTACAAGTAACCATTTGATCGTTCAGATCATAAGAAATTTAGTGGTGTACTCCATTTTCAAAAGGACCTTGTTGTGCTGAAAGAGCAAGAATAAAACTTTGTTTCTCGTTAAAAGATTCCTCGCTGACCAGAGCCTCTTTCTCATATTTTCTAAGTACTTCATAAAAACCAAAAAAATCGGGTTTCGCACTCGATGCTTTTTTCCAGTTTTGCAAAGCCTAATCCTCTTTTGGCTGTTACAGCGTGATACGGGGTCGGTATTCAAAACTAAAGAGATCACTGGAATTCCTAAAATCTGATTTATCGATCAAATCCTGAAATACCAAAGGAAAAGCTCTGCTCAGTGAGAAATATTTGCATGAGAAACAAAAATTCATTTTGTTCTTCGCGACAAAAAGGACTTTTACAGCTGAATGACAACACCAAATTTTTTATGATCTGAACTATCGAGTGGTTACTCGAGCATAGAAAATGACTAAAAATGCATTTTTTTTTTGAGGCATCAAAGTGAGGAGCGGATAAAAAAGTAATCCAGTTTTGCGAAACCCAATTTTTTTTTCTGGCCGTTACAGCGTAATGCGTGCTCCGTTTTGAAAATTAACCAAATCATTAAATTCCTTAAGATTTGGTCTATCGACTGATTGCTAGAACTCCGAAGGAAAAGATTTGGTCAGCGAAAAATCTTTCAATGAGAAACAAACTATTATTTTTGTTCTCTCAGCGAAATAAGAAGGCCTTTTTGAAGATAAAAAAGCCATTCAAATTGCTTTGATTTGTGCTATCGAAAGATTATTTGAACATTGAAAATGACTAAGGAATACGTTTTTCCCAGGGGTCGAAGTGGCGCTTGGCTAACGGAAATGATCCCTTTATACTACGGAATCCTCATTATCACGAAATTTTGGTGGGTTGTTATTAAAGGGATTTCTATAAACGTAGTTTAGGTGCAAAAAAATGATCAAATGTCTTCGAAATTCCTTTTTTCTATTATGAAAGCCACATTCTTGAGAAAATGCCTTTTCTACTCTTCTCATAAAATGCATGCTTCTGAGCAATACTTAACACAATGCTGATATTTAACAGCTCATAAATACATTCATCAGCAGACAATAATCCGTACTTACAACATCGAACAGAAGCGCTTACAAATGTCACAAATCCTTAGCAATACATAACTATCCCTCGGTACTTGTCCATTATTTCCACACTGTTTAAGTCCTTGGTAAGAACGCGTTCTTTGCCTTCATTCGCTTCTATTTGAAGTGTAAATAAGCATTCAGTAAGTGAAATCAAATGGATTCAAAAAGTACGTCTTATTTCTCAGATAGCTTGCTTTTTGCGATGTTACAGTCACAGCAAAATTTTGTTCCACATTTAAGCATTTCTCGCCGAATAAAGTTTTTTCTATAAACCTTCAAAAACCATTCGATAGCGCAAATCTCAACTATTTCAAAGAGCTAGTTGATTTTTAACAAGTTCTTAGAGCGCTGTAACAGTAAAAAAATTGGGTTTCGCACTTCAAAAGGTGGATTTTGTGATGTTGGCCCAGGTCACCACCCTTCCTGCAACGTATCGATTAACTGCAAAACGTAATGTTCTTTTGACTGTTACAGTACAACAAGGAATTCTTTTCAAAAACAAAGTTATTGTGAGAATTACCGCGATTTAAGCTCCCGAAGACCTTGTCAAGAAGGAAATGCTTTAGTGCAAAAGTATTTTTATTTTTACTGCTAGTTTAGGAAACCATTCTGTAATAAACTATACTTCGAAATCGTCGAGATTTCAAAAATCAGTTGGTTATAAGAACTCTTAAAAAATAGAATAAACATGTTCCAAGAGGTCAAAACAAGGTGCGGACATCGAACGAGATCCATTGCAAAACCTAATATTCTTTTGACAGTTCCAGCGCTTAAGCAGTCCTTTCCAAACGAAGCATACCGTTGAAATTATCAAAATTTGCTCTACCTAATAATTATTAATTGATGAAAGAACTTCCATCCGACGAAAAATGACTGAAGGTGGAAGACAAATTATCTCAACTATAATGGCACAAAAAATAGGCTGTTTGATAATTAGATTATGCCGTTAAATTTACTTAATTTTAACTACCAAATAAGCCAAAAACTTTTACAAAAGTAAAAAACACGCTTTTAGCAAAAAGCTCAAAGTGGAAGTGAAGTGGAAGTAACGAAAGAGAACCGCATCCCTCCAACTCTTCTCCTCATACCATGAAATGGATAAAGAATTCGGATGAATTTACGCATTGATCTGAGAATTAGGAATTTTAAGTACACTAATAATCAGAAAAATATTTAGATTTATCGATGAGATGGGATTACATGCAAAAAGCAGCACTATTTTTGACGACTATTCATTGTTTTCCTATTTTAAGCCATCATGATGAGCTTTATGTACTGCATACAATAAACTGTATGGAAAATGGAAGAAACAGAAGATAAAATTTGATTGAACTGAGGGCAAGTATAAGCAAAATATCACAGAAGTGTTCGTTAAGGGTTCGAAATATAGCCTTTTCATTAATTTTTGGCTTTCCTTTTTGAAGTGTGAATAATAAATGGAGTAATTACGTTATTTCTAGTAAAAAAAGCTCACTGAAATCCGTTTTATCATATAAGTGATATTCTTCACCTGCTGGCTCGACTTCCGCAATGGTCTTCATTGGATGGCGTAGTGCTAAGTGTACATCACTGGTTGCACTTTCACTTCGAAAGCATGTCGAACTGCTGTCAATGTATAGAATTTCACTAAGCGTCACCTTAGGTAAAGACGAAGTAGTGCTTGCTTCACTCTCGTTCTTGAAGGAGGTGGTGTGATACAGAAATGATCCGACTTCATTTCTAAGTTAGAAAACAACAGCATCGACGCATGAAACATTGGTAACAGCAAACTTTCATCACTATCAGTATCACCACTATCACTATCATCACTACCACTGTCGTCCCAATCACTTTCACGATCATCTCTATCAACGGACAGACGTGATTTGTTGGGGCGGGGCCAGTGAGGTGGGGCTCGGCACGCCTTCTGAATCCTGATCCTCAACCGGTTGAGCTGGTACATTTCATAAAACCTTCGAATTTGACCTTTTTTTGAGAACACGCTTAAAACAAGATAACAACGATTTGTTAATATGTGGGGGTCTCCTCTGCAAGGGATCACCTCAGACGAAAGGCACCGTAAAATGATGAGGCTGGAAAGTCGAAACACTTGTCCCGCACTGTATAAGTATAAGTGACCATAAAAACCTCATGATAGACCAAAAATACATTGTCAGATAATATGCTTTGAGCGAGGTTTCAAAAAACAGTCGAATGTGAAGGCTTCAAAATCGTTGCTCTCATGGAGTTAAGATGAGAAAGAGCTCCCAGCTCCACGTCAGCAACTCTACGATATTTCTTTTTTTGGACCAGCTTTTAGGAATCGAGTAAATGAGGAGACATCAAAAACTATTCAGCACTTTCAGCGCATATTTGGTATATCGATGCCGAATAAATGCAGTGAGTCAACTAATTGTTCCGCTCATTATTACTTGAGCCAACATGTCATGTAGTGTGGTATTGGGTTCTTGTACAGTGTAAAGCGTTAAAGCGTTTGCTTTTTATACCTCTCTGTAGGGAGAGCAAGCTAACGAGAGGACTGGCTATGAAAAGATTGAAAGATGACGGTGTCCCGAATGACGAGACTGTAAGGTCGATACACGTGTATCGGCTGTACAAGAGCCCATTACCAGACCACATGGCATGTTGGTTCAAATAATAATGATGGGACTTATTGAAGTTCGAGCGTGGTCTTAATAAAACACTCGAAATAAAGGTATAATATATGAAAATACCAGCCAAAGAGCAATGGAGTGTGCAACACTGTAAGTTCGGTAATAATTTCACTTGACTTACAGTGTGAATCGTTCGTCTTCAATATCTGTAGGGTGAGTAAAGCTGTTGTGACGAGACTGTAAGGTCGAAACACGTGTATCGCGCTGCACAAGAGCCGAATACCAAACCACATGACATGTTGGCTCAATAATAATCAAGAAAAAAATGAAAAATTTTTGTCCAACAAAAGGTGTCATTTTTTATTTACTGCCAAATAAACAAAATGAACCTTCTACTATGTCGCTTTATGCGTAACAATAGTTTCCATGATGCTATTTACTAGATTCAGCAAAACAGCGATCAAAATCATAATGTCAAAAACAACATTTACCAAGTGTGCCAGCATTCCTTTCTAAATGACGTTATTATTGTTATAACTAAGAGGCGAAACGATTTCTTGAAGATACCAAAGTAGAAGTATCGACCTTCGGAACAAGAAGAAGATAAAGAGTGTTCGTAGAAAAATGGACCAACACTCAACGTGTCCCGCCCCCGAAAGGAAAAAACCTGTTATATAATTCTACAAAGATCCGAATTTGCGAAGTACATTGATAATTTGAAAGTGTTGAAAGTTGTAGATGAGGTGGTAATGCATGCAGTGACAAGGTAGCATCACCGTCTTAATGAAGCTTTTTTTTATATTCAGACACTATAAAACTTGTCTAGTACGTGAAGCAAAGGATGTTCGAACTGAAAAATTTCTGCCGCATTATTAGATTTCAAAAGTATAGAATGACAGTATAATAGATTATTTGACTATGTGTCATTTATGGATGAATCACAATTTGCAAAGACTGGCTATGACTTTTATTACATCTCTCTGTACGAGGAGACGACGACGAGCCCCACAAGAATCACAAGTGAGCAACATAATAGATGGAAAATATTCTCATTCAAATTTGATTTAGTTCGCATAATGTAGAAAAAGTGCAATAAAAGTGTAATATTTGCTTATTTGGATGCCCTGAGATAACGGAAAGTCGAGGCGGCAATGTTCACGAGAGCCTGGATTTGCAAGCTGTAGAATGCTCACCGTTGTCTAAAATAAAGCTCTCACAGAAATGAGCGAGGCACTCTGCTATAGCCTGCATTGACTTAACAGAATATAGCTAACTAGTAAGAAAGACTTTATGTTGTCAGTGGATCCTTCTCTAGATTATCGATTTTAGAGGCGAATTGAGTTATTAGATAATTCAGTAGAGCCATTCCTTGCACTATATTGCCGCCGTTCAGACTAATTGTTTGAAATTTTGTGAAACTAGATAAACTTTTCGAATCAAATCACTGAACACCACAGTTCTTTCGGAAAATCTAATAGGTTAATAGGAAAGAAAGTACGGGGGCATTTCAATACCCTACTATCAACAGAATCCCGACGAGGAGGTTGATAGAAATTGCAGAGATCTGCGAACGAAACTCTTAGAACTCTTATACTTTCTCGCGCAAAAAGGTTTCACTCAAACCTCACAAAACTACAAAAGCGTAGAACTGAAGAGGCTCGCAAGTTGATAAGGTAAAAAAGGATAAAATTAATAGTTAGTGATAAGTGTGGAGAATTTGCAATGATTTCTTGACAGTTAGATATCGCAATAACGAAAAAGCATCCCAAAAATGGCTTCATTGTTATTTGAGCCAACATGACATGTGGCCTGGTAATGGGCTCTTGTACAGTCCGATACATTTGTTTCGACCTTATAGTCTCATCAGTCGGGTATAATCTGTCGCCTTTCATTCTTTTTAGCCAATCCTCTCGGGAGTCCCGACTCTCCCTACAGCGAGATATCGAAGACGAACGATTTACACTATAAGTCAAATGAAATTATCACCGAACTTACAGTGTTGTACACTCGATTGCTCTTTGGTTGGTATATTTATCATATCATACTTTTATTTCGGGTGTTTTATCAAGACTTCGCTCTAATTTCAATATAATTGTTCATCTCAAAGATGCTTCGCTTTACCAATCATCTTTTATGAAGGAATTCAGGAGGCAAAACCGCAAATTAAAAAACGAGTGGGTCCATAGTGGCAAAAGCGGCAGATTTAAAACCATTTATCATTTCTCAATTGAAAATCCGATCACCAACATGTCCCACCTTATGCTCACTTATCAAAACACATAGGTTAGTATCCATTGATGATCTAACGTCTAACGACCCATCTATATTCAAAGTTAGACCCATCATCAGCTGTGTAGGCGGACCGACGGATAGGATAGCATGGTTTCTTACTTCAGTAGCATCCTCGTTGCTAGGACACCTTCCAGCACATCTGATGAACACTAAGACGTTCTTGGACCGTCTACGTAACGCGAATACAAACAACGTGTACGTAATGAAGTCATTCGACGTCACTTGCTCTCTATACCAAAGTGTCGAATGACTCTGCTTGTAAGCCACACACGAGCTTCTTATACATCATCACGGAGGTGTAAACATGTATGGCTTGCCGATTCAGCAGTTCGCGGTTCCTTCAAAGGAGTGCCTGAACTGCTCAATCTTCAGTTGGTCTGGGAAGTACTCCGCTCAAATGAGAGGTCTGGCAATGGGGCAGCGACTGGCGACCAATCTGGCTGTTGCCTTTATGTCAAAGTGGAAGCATCAGTGATGGATTTCTGGCCATTACTCTGTTGTAGGTATATAGATGATTATTTGCCTACCTGTTCAATCAAAAGGAATTGAATAATTGTTTTAGGCTGTTGAATGAACAGTCAGAGGATATAAGATTCACCCGTAAGACACCTAAAGATAATTGGCTCCCTTTCGTGGACGTGGAAATAAACTTGACCGAGAACGGCTACATAACAAAGCGGTACCGAAAGCCAAGTGATAAGATTATCCTGGTTCGCTATCTCTCTCTCACATCCCTCATATACGAAAAAGGAGTTAGTAAAGAACATGTTTCTAACAGTTGCCATCGTGTGCATCGGAGAAGGGCAGAGGGTAAATCCGTGCTCGGGAAATAGCCATTTCTGATGGATACGATTTCGTGACCCTTCGGTTGGGTTTAGAGGAAACAGCACTCCTCCGAACAAAAATTCAAATAAACGGAGTATCACTTTATCCTCCCGTTCTATTCAGTTGAGATAAGTAGGGCTATGAAACGCTGTTTGAAAAAGAGCAGGTTTAGAGCAATTGGTAGTTATTACTGATATACCACCAAATATTTTAAAGCGCAAATTAGTTTGAAACCGCTTTTATCACCGTCTCTGTATAATGAAAGAGTGCAAATTATGTTCTAACGGTGTAAACGATGATTGCATGAACGTAGAAACAGTTTACCTATCTCATGCAAAGCGTGCAACGATAAATATCCCTTTGCGGACGATGAGGGTCATTATGACCGTCAGCTGGGCGCCTTTCGGACGGTTACGAAGAGTAGTGCGTGCTCCAATACAAATTCGGGTTGGTTAAATTCTTAGAGGGACATAGTCATCGGAAACTGATAAAATATTGCTGATGAAACTCTTATATGAAATTCCAGCAAGATTAACACTTTAGCCGCTAAAAGCCTTCTCTCTTTCATATGAAAATCCACGTACTTGCGAAGAAGGTTTATATTCCAAGTTGTTAGTTAACATTTTCTCCTATCTTCTTCATATTTTTGCAGTCATTCGATAGCTTGAGAATTCTGATTCTAATGCTGAGCTTGTTGCTTGAAAATACTTCCACAATACGTTCAAAGAATAAATAAAAGATGACGGTTTGCACTCACAATCCAATTTTCTAACTCATAGAGGATTCAAAAGTTTGACTTTCTCTGAACCTCGACATAATTAATTGATATATGAAAATCGAGAAAACCTATCTTGATTAGCTGACGCGAGGTTGTTATATTAGTCGGAGTAATTCGGCTGACGTTTCGGCGATCTGCCTTCTTCAGAGCCGGGGCGTATTTAGTATTAGTCTGACTGATTTTCTAATAATCTATAATTTATAATAATCTATTAGTCAGGCTAATACTACATACGCCCAGCCTCTGAAGAAGGCGGATCGCCGAAACGTCAGCCGAATTGCTACGACTAGTTTACCAACCTCGCATCAGCTAATCAAGATAAGTTTTGTCGATTTTCATATAACATAGAGGATTTTTCTTCTGGATTATATAGTTAGATTTCGACTCTTATAAAGTTTTTTGCTGAAAAAAAATTCATATTAAAATTCGTACAGAACCTTCTAGAGCACTGTTTTTTTAGGTATCTCATAATAGCGGCGCTCACTTCGCCTGTTCTCAAAGGTAGTATAAGAGGCACTTAGTATTTTGTTATGATAGTGAATAGTAGGGTACCTCCTATACTCCTTTTATAACGGACGAAGTAGGCACTGGTATTAGATGATGCCTGAAAAAACCGTGATTTAGAAGGTTCTGCAGGAATTGTACTAATTCTCCTTGAAACACTTCTTGGTCAACTAGTCGGAAACCGCTTGTATGACCGTTTAGTTAATACTAGGAACTGCGTTATTTGTCCCAACGGTAGAGAAGGCGACTGCGTGAGCGTAGGTACGATATACTTTATATCTTGTAAGACATGTAGTGACGAATACGTTGGCGAAAAAGGCAGATCACTTCACATCCGCGTAAAAGAACACGTAGCCGGAAAAACATTTGAAGACCCATTTAAACCTCTAGGTATGCACAGGATACAAATACACAACAATGGCGACTCGAGGTAGCAGTCAAAATTTTAAGGCCCGCATCAAAAATATCGGCACATATAACTCTTGAAAACTTCTGGATATCTTCTAGAAACTCGCAATTGAACAAAAAAGAGCGTACCTTAGCCTTAACAATCCATAAGGCACCTTATTTCAGACTGATTTTCTAGCCTGGGTATCAGCCGACACCTATGGTTAATTTGACCTAGTGACAAGGGGGCGGATTCATACGTCACCCTGCGCCAAGAAAATAGGTAGTACCTAGGCTAGATTGCACGGTGAGTGGTCTTTCCTGAATCAATTATCGTTTGTTAATGCCCTAAAATTTCATCTTTTTCCACAGTGCCCAATAATATAAGCAACGTTACAACGAATATTCGTTCAGGCTCTGAAGAAGACGCATTTGCCGAAATGTCAGCCACTCAGCCACAAGCAACCAAGAAAACCCATCGACCGAAAAGAAGGATAATCGATGGGAAAAAGATACCAACCTCGTGAAGCTTTATATGAAAGATTAGCTCTTCAGCTAATCTTCTTATTTTCGCAATTTTATTTTAGTGCTACAGTGGAATAAAAAGGCTATTTTGGAAATAAAGTACACCAGTTGAAACTTCCAAAATTTAATCTATCGATTCTTTACGAAAACTAGAAATCTATTCAGAAAACATGTTTTCCTCAACAGGATGAAACAAGGGCTAATGACGAAAATGATCTAAATTTGCGATAACCAGTACTAATTTAGCTGCGACAACGCACTGAGAAGTTTCTTCTGAAAATCAAATATATATAAAATTAGCAAAATTCAAGCTATCGAATGACTACTAAAAATCTGAAAATTCTCCGTCCAACGAAAAATGTTCGAGTGCGATACATAATTTCATTTTCACTATGACAACGCAATATAAAAGCTACTCCAAAAACAAAGTGCCCTTCGAAATTCTCATGATGTATCGATCAATTGACAATTAAAACGCTGAGATCAAGCAGAAAAAGTTTCTGTCCCAAGGAGAAAAATAGGAAGCGAATTACGGAGAAGTACCCATACTGATATTACTAGTTACAACAGCAAAATGTCGATATGAAAAAAGGAAGGCATAAAAACATAAGCAGTAGCTATCAATACCAAAAAAAAACTTACACTCTTCGAAATATTAACATTCGATTTCAACTTGCAAGTCCATTTCAATTTCTCCAGTTCATACTCAGTAGATCATACAATGAATTTGCTCGAGTTTTACATATAAATCCTTTCCAAAGTGTACAAATAAATTATATTTTTTCAATATATATATATATGTATATACATATATATAATTATATATATTCTAATTAACTTGTGCGCTAACATGAGCGAAAATGCTTAAATAAAAGTAATGATAATCGGCAAAGAAAATATTTGTCCTATGGTAATAAAATCTGCTTTAGACAGCTTCTATTTAAAAGGATTTGAAATGTGAGCGATGAAAGATAAATAGTATGCACTTGAAATGTGTTGATTTAGTAGTTATTAGGAGCACATATCAGTTCTTTCAAATTGAGCGAGCGAAATTCTTTAAGATCTCTTATGTATCAGCCATCGATTAAACCAAATCAGAAGCCGCCAACGCCTCCCTCAGATCAAAATAACAGGTCAGATATGAATATTAGCTACGAAATAGCCAAGAAAAGTCTTGAAAATGCTTCTTTTTACTAGCTGCTTTCCGAAAAGGACTTCAAAAGTCAATTTTGTGAATTGAACAATGAATGGGTGAACGTGGCTACAGCGGCAGGTTTTGAGCCATCTAATATTTCTCATATAGAAGTTCAACTACCACCATGTTCAGTTCTATACTTAATTAGTGAAGCCCACAATTTAGTATTTACTGCTATCTTGCATTTAACGATATATCAGCATTTAAGATTAGTCCCATTATCAGCTGGGTAGATCGATCTGTATGCAATAGCATAATTTCTCAGCCTAATAATATCCTGTTGTTGGGACACATTTTCTGCCTGCTTTAAAAGAATCGCTATTCCTTTAAATGTCGAATTCGTTCTCCACAAAACTGAATGGATCTGTTGACAGTCTGTAGGAATCAACACTCTTCAGGAGTGTGATTTGATGAATGTTTGGGAGCGACCAAAGTTATCAGGAAATTTCATTTGTAATAACCATTGTTCCACTTTTAATCAGCAATAATTCGATATTTATTGTTCGGTTGAGTTTTGGTTTCGACGCGCATCCTTTTGAGTCCCATCGTGGGTCCCATCGATGTGGATACAATGGTAAGAGTTGCATCTATAATTCGTTGAAATAATAACGATTGAAACACTTCCTACGGGCACATTGAAATTATGAAAATTGTTATACGGAAAATTTGTAGACCGTCTGAATAACTACAAGGAAAAAATAAATAAATACACAAGATTCAAAGAAGACTGCAGAACAATTATGGCAATATCAACGTGGTTGTGATGTACCAGAAATTACAGTGATGAATCTGATTCAAGAGGTCAGTGCACCAGATCGTGGTAGTAGTTCGCTGATGAAAGTAGTAATTATACAGCTAATTGCTATCTTGAAATACAATTGCTTGAGTTAGTTACGAAGGATGGAAATGTACTCATGAGCATAAGATCTTCATTTTTGTATCTTGATTTACAACCGGAACCTCTGTTGACGTTGTTACAGAACGAATTGTCCAGCTAGAGTCAAGTGTTTATGGTGATAAGAGTAGTATATGGAAATAATTTGTGTAATAAGCCGGTAAAGTCCACTTTGGACTATGCAATAGCTTGCGCAGAGAATTTGAGTGAATTTGACTGAGGAAATATAGATCAGTCGAGATTTACTACTGAAGATTGCCGGACTTCACGATATCAAATGATTGGTGAATGTTTGTATAAAATGGACAACCATTGTCTTCATAGGATTGAAAATGGACTTCCCATGTTATATATATATATATATATATATATATATATAAGGATAAAGGATAAAGCTCTAGGCGTTGATCAATCCCTATGGGGTGCGCCATGCATTCGACTTCAATTTTTAACTTCATTTGAGGTGATTGAATGCATATCTGGCCTTCACAATGACTCGCGGTGGCCTCCCGCTGAACCGAGTCAGTGCTGCTTATCCTCCCAGACAAGTCTGAGACCTGTCTGATACCAATTTAACGACCTCGGAGGGATGGATGGCTTGGTGAGCCATGAGCGCGAGATCGAACCAGTGACCTC
This sequence comes from Parelaphostrongylus tenuis, assembly GCA_019055375.1. Classification (NCBI taxonomy): domain Eukaryota; kingdom Metazoa; phylum Nematoda; class Chromadorea; order Rhabditida; family Metastrongylidae; genus Parelaphostrongylus; species Parelaphostrongylus tenuis. The sequence continues at coordinate 258,881 of JAHQIW010004663.1, forward strand.
GTGTGCGACGCAGGGCACCTCTAACCACTGCGCTACATGCGCTGTATAAATATATAAATATATATATATGACAAAAGTCAAGGTAAATGTATGGCAAAAATTAAGGTAAGAAAGAACATAGATATAAAAAAAATTCAAAACTACCGGATCTCGATAATTACTAATTTTCTTCTTTGCGCCGAACACGAGCTGTCATATTATTTCCTTGTTCAACAGCTGACGCTTCGGCAGTTTGCCTTGTTCAGAGCCTAGAAAGGTGAAATGTTTACAATTGAATCAGTCAGACACCTCCAACACTCCTTTAGAAAATTTCAGCAGACCAGGATATCCAATCGCATAAACACAAAATCAACACTCAACATACTCACTACTTTTATATGTGTTCCACTGAATATTCAAGTGGAGATCACCGGAAGGAGATCATATAATCTCGTAATGCACCCCGTCCATCAAACCAAATGTCTTATACACTGCCTCATATCACGAGTGATAACGAGGCATTTCTCCCTGAGGTTTATAGTTGGATTGGTCGTTTAAATCCAAAACGTTATATCATTATTGGATATATATATATATATATATATATATATACGCGCTCATGGCTCACCAAGCCATCCATCTCTCCAGGGTCGGTAAATTGGTACCCGACTGGTCTCAGACTTGTCTGGGCGGCACTGACTCGGTTCAGTGGGAGGCCACTGCGAGTCATTTGCAAAGGCCAGATATGCATTCAATCACCTCAAACAAATTTAAAATTGAAGACGCATCCATGCGCATCCCTCAGGGATTGATCAACGTCGAGATCTCTATCCTTTTATCCTTTCATATATATACATTTTTAGGCTGTTTTGTATGTTCTATAATAAACCAATTTCTATGCAAGACTTCAGTCGTCAAAAGCCGTCAGCGACAATAACAGTCAATATCAAACAATAGTCGAACAAAACCCAAATTTGTGACTGGTTAAGGCAACGGCAAGCACAGACCTTCCCCAAGGCCCTCATCTAAGCAGTTGAAAAGATCCTACTTTGACTATAGAGATGATGTTCGACGACTTTGAATGTGGTTGTCAATCAATTTTAGGTAGTTCTGGTTAATAAACTTGGCGTTTATTGCTGTGGTGTCTCAAATATTAAGAAAACCGCAGTATATATATACAATATATATAAATAAATAAATAAATAATATATATATATATATAAACTCAAGTCATGGATCTTCGTCGGTGAAGATCCCGAGCGGTTAATCGCGAGGGCACGTGACGCGTCTCCAGGTGGTGGATAATGGAATTTAACGCGTACCAAAAGCACCGTGTGCTTCCCAGAGACGCACGTGGGGTTCAGGGGATGACCTCGCTGCTTCTGCACACCGATTTCTCAGACCTCGATTTCTAAGAGTCAAATTGGCCAAGAGCCTGCAATCAAACGGCCGAGAAGTTCATGGGAAACGGTTAGGAGTTCCCTTCAACAATTAAGCTCCTCTCGTTCATCAGAGAGAGACTGCAAGCTACTCGTAAATACTCAGCCCCACGTATCGAGCCTAGCAAGTACGTTGGGTATCAAATTGCTTGAAAGAGTAACAGAAATGGGCCTCATTCTCCTGACCCCGAAGGAGCCCCTGGTACGGCGACGCCAGATAGGCGACAAGTACGAAGAGGCTGCTTAATCTTAGGGCCCAAACTAGGCTGCGAAGGTCGAAGCGGACTAAAATGACGGTCTGTACCTTACAATACAAGAAATCTTGCTCACAAATCTTTTGTAGAAGATCTTTTGACTCAAGCAAGAAGGACAAGAAACGACGTAATCGGCCTGGCTAAAACGAGAAATACCATCTATTTCGCCGCTGTTTATGACACCGGAGAAGAACTCTTTTTTGGAACATGCGATTGCAGAGGTGACGGCGGCGTTGGTGCTCTCGTCAAATCGAATTTTGCCATGAACATTGATTTATTTGAACAGCTAACAACCCGGATAGGCCGATTGCGGTTGGAACGATATGTATCAATGCCGAATCTGACCACCTTCGTTTGATGATAAATTAGCATTTTCTACACAAACATAATCTGTATCTGATCCAAAAGCATATGAGCGTGTAGTGTAGAACGTGGTGTATCGAATATTTGACAACGCAAGAAATTGCTCTAAGACGAAGAAAAAATAAGCAGTCCCGCTCTATGAGCATATTACGTGTGGAGGAAATTGATATGTTTCAAAGTAAAACTAGGAACCCAAAAAACTTTGCAATTGAGAGACTAACTTTGATTCGAATAGCAAAAACCACGCGCTCCTCTGCAATTTACACTGCACGCAGCGATTTCTAGTGACGTCTCAAACGGGTGTGAAAGCTTCGTACTATACAATTGGCAAATTCTTCATGACAAACCACATTTGAGGCTGTGGGCGAGGAGTGCACACACTGTGTCTAGCCGGGGTGACTTGGATCTTTGTCCATGGTTAAGGTTTGCTTTGAACGTGCCGATGTCTGCAGTACCCATTTCATGTTACAAAAACCTTTCCATCTCCAAATACAGATAGCTGACAACAGCTAAGTGGCGCTCATCTGTGCTTTGCTATCAATGTATATTTCCTTCCAACCTCAAGATAGGATAAGTTTCAACGACGTCAGCCGCGCCCTTTAGTCAGACGTGATGCCTGCTTCTCTCTTCAACAGCTCACATTGAACATAAACTGTAAGAATGTTTCAAGCCTTAGCGAGATTGTTACATCAGAACATTCTTACAGATCATATTGAATGTATATAACGAGGTTCAATAAACAGTCGGTAAGATGGATTACTTCGTATCTACCAGCCGCAATCCATCGACTGAAAAAGTGGTGATAAACGATGTCACTGTACGTTGCGCTACCACCACATACGTCTCCCCTCCCTGCTATCAGTGTGGCCTGAGAAACTGATGAAGAGGGCGATACCTCCAAAACACGTGAATGGCTGTGATGTAAACCCGCCTCGGTAAGGCTTCAAACATTCCTACACATAGAAGTGAATGTTCATAGCGAGGTTCAAAAAAAACAGTCATTGAGATGAAGCGTCAGATTGTTGTTTTCTCACAACATTTTTTCACGGACGCGCTTTTTGTGAAGGAAGTGTGAGAGGAAAGGTAATGGGTCAGTAAATTTTGTCATCATTTCATCAATATAGAGATTATAAAAAAGCTAATCTTGAGAATAGAAGAAAAATTTGCTATGTTGAAAGGTAGACACCATTCACCGGAAATGGTTTACGTGTAATAGTTGAAAAACCATTTTATCTTCTTTGTTGGATTCCTTGTCAAGTGAAGACTCGTGTAACGCTCAAAGATCATGTCTGACTTAAAGTTTGAACACTAAATTTTGATCGTCCAGCAGTAATAGTGATAGTAATAATAATAACAACAATGATACTATTAATAGCAGTATCAATAATATTAACAGTAATAGTAGTAATATAATAATGATAATAATAGTAACGATGATAAATAATATTTAAGGGGAAAATTGAGCCCACATTCAAATGGCTTGCACTCTTCACAGGTTGTGTGACCCCAGTGTAGTTTCCATTTGTGTTTTCTCGAGCAAGCATCTCCCATGTTGGTGATTTGCTTGGAAGTTGTTGACGTATGCGATGATCATTCCATGTTACAAAAAAATTTTTTTTTGCAGTTACAGATGATTGACGTTAATCAGATCACGCCCATTATCGTTTGCATGAATGACGATGGTTACATTCTCTCAAATTGCACAATACTGCTCTTTCACTTCATTTATCTGTTATTCTCACTACGTCGGCTCCTGTATGAGCCTTGACATCATCACATGTTTTCCGGACTCTGAAGATAGTATCTGTTTTGATGATCGCAGTCACGACCCCGACTAGATGTACCAAGTGTACTTCTCGTCCAAGCGTCCTATGTGGTTTGCCACGAAATCACTAGCAATCATACAGTGCGAAGCTTTTGTACATGATTGAAGCGGCAATAGAATTAGCTGAGCGCGGTTCAAGTCGCAGAGCGTCGCGCAATTTTTGTTATTCAAGTAGGGCTTTTTTCTCACTTCGAAAAAATCTTTTCTTTGAGTTTCTAGTTTAACTTTGAAACATCTCGATTCACTCTACACTTACTCAAGCTTATAGAGCAAGATTGCTTTTTCTGTCTCATAGAAATTTTTTGAAAAATGTCTTGAGCCTTTCATGAAGTTTGTTATGGCACTTATACAGTGCTAAACACGTGTATCAGCATTTACAGCCCCACCAGTAGCACGGTGCTTTTTCTGTTCAGCCAATTCTTTAGGGAGAAGTACTCCCTACCGAACTCTGTATGTGCCATAACAAACCTCATGAAAGGCTCCAGATATGAGATTATATATTATCTTGAAAAAGTCGATAAGAACAGTCGAATGTACGAGGAATTGTTTGCATTTGCCTCTCATTTTGATACATCACGGTTTCCTCTACACATTCATATGCTTTCAAGGTTAATATAGTTTATATGTTTATATGCTTTCAAAGTAAATATAGTATATATGTTTGAAGAAAATTGCTGATTTGATATTATACTGTTTGACTTTCAGTCACTTGCACTAAGCAGTGCAAAATATTTGCCCTTTGACATTCTTCTTATTGAGCAATAACATAAAGTCATCACTGATTGAAATGTCAAGAGCAATGGGTAGTTGGCCCAAAATGTTCGCTAAGATTTGCATTCTAATGTACATCATCCCTGAGCCATGCATGTGGTCTGTTATGGTCACTTATACTATACAATAAACGTGTTTCGGCTTTGCAGCCTCGTCAGCCACTCGCCGGCCTTCGTCTGAGCCAGTCTATTGGGGGAGGGAGGTGACCCCTTTCATTGAGGAACTGCAGACGTAATATTTACAAGCGCCGTCAAGTGATAGAAATAAGCAAACGTGCAGTGTTCTACATTCATTGCTCTTCGTTGATGATCGTAAAACATCATGCAATTTGCTACGAATGTTTCCCTAGGACCACTCAGGGATAATTATCAGATACATTAAATTGAGCGTGGTCTCAAGAAAACACCTCACCGTTTTTTTTGAATTAATAGTATACTTCAGAAGTTGAAAATTAGGTATAATTCCAGAGTGGGCTTCGTCCTACTATTCTATGGGTGATTCTTCGTATATCCACTTGTACTATGCTATAAACTTAATTCATCGTTACGACTTTTGACACCGGACGTGCCTGCTGATTTTGCGTATTTTACGTATTCATTAATTGATTCTCCTCAAGTCAGTCCCTGTACCTCTCTCGAGTTTCAGCCTGTCAAAATAACCGCAATGTGACCACGGTGGGGGATGCAGGCATCCTTCAGTTATGAACTCTGATATAGTCCGACCTGCTTCTTTCCATGGGTATACTCTCCACTTTCAGCGTTTGGATACATAGACTGCCGATTTCTAGGAACAACTTACAGCTCGTAATGAGAAAATGATTATTTCGCATTACAAAAGCACTTTGTGCAAAAAGCCACTAGTTTTTTGGGTAGAACTTCTGAGTACTGCACATTTCTCTAACAATCGTTGTCACTCGACTTCAATGTTTTCAGAGATGCGCCTGCAAAAGTAGTCGACTGAAGAAACTGCCAGTCAATCTGGCCTTCTCAAGCTTTGAAGAAGGAAAAATCTTTGTAAATTTGATATTGTGCCCATTCACATCAGCAGGACACTGATCAAATGACAGTCGTTGAGTTGTCAAAGAATATGCCGTCATTCAGGATCCTACCCTATTCTTTAACAACAACGAGAGTTTTTCAAGGAACGTAAGGTTTAGGTGTAAGAAACTATTCGACTTCTACAAACTGAACATGCCCGGTATCTGGCAGTTGATTGCGAATTAGACTTATCTATAGCTGTCGGGCGAATGACGACCAGAAAAAGACGAACTCACTTCTCCAAGATAAGAGGCAAAAATGTACAACAAGTGTTGGAAATGTGTTCATTTTCATTGTATTTCCTTCCTCGGTGTTATGCTATCGTCTACTTTTTCGACGATAAAAAGTTCACATCATCCAAATTTCGACATATGAATGCCAATAAAACCCGTTATAAAGTTCCTTCAAACAGCGGGCTAACAATTGAAACGCTAACCGTGTTATTTCCTCCCTGGAGCTGTGCACTCAAAAGGCCTTTCAGAAGAGCAAGCTGCACTCTTCCGATAAAATACTCTACAAATTGATGCCCACGAGCTCTACTAAGGTTTACCCGACGACATACCAAAGCATTCTCTAAATAAATCCCTTTGAATATCATACGCTATAGAAATGTACTTATGAATCACAATCTTACATATTGTTCACTGGATGGATCGTAGAAATATGGAGGTATAGGAAATGTCATGGGTGTAGGCTGTTTGAGATATTCTACTAAACGCATTCACATTGTCTTCAAATATTTTGAATTCTAATCGCGCTATTAACTCACGATCATGTGCGTTCAGAAAAGCACCTCAAACATTGCACTTCGTTATGAATGAGCAAGCTTTTGTAGCACTCCAACATTAGTCGCTGAATTATCGAAGGCGGAAAATTTTTATATTTCATCATTTGGCTGCTTTTATAGACTTCGCTCGGAAACAACAATGATCTGGTGATATGAAAACATGTTTCAAGCTTTTTTATGTAATTTGATATGGACTTATACAGTGCTACACAGGCCTGTTTCGCCTTTCTAGGCTCACCAGTAGTACTATTCCTTAGGTTCGTCGATCCCAAGGGATTATACTTCTACTTATTAAGAACGGACATTAATCACTGCAAGTTGATGATGAAATCCCCTGACACTGCAGTGACCAACAGTCGAGCACGTGGCTGATAAAATGAGTCATTATATACAAACACATATGTTTATTTATTTATATATTCGTGTATATATATATATATATATACATATTTCTAGCGATGCTTTGAAAGTCAAATATTTCGTAGCTGTCAAACTATTTGAAAAGATTGAAAGTTTTATAACGGAATCTGATGAATGCGCTTGGAAAGGTATTGTTTGGCATTCCAGCTCCTTAACTTTTGTCTTTATGAGTTAAGCTCGAGGTACTCTTTTCTTCTGTGATGACATCTATCGTATCAAAAAAGTGGAATTTCGATGAAAAAGAGACCCATAGATAGGAATCCTGCAAGGTAGTTTATATTTTCAACTTTTCTCCCAATTTGACTTTGTGGGACTGTGGCGAGTGGCTAATGATGCTCGGCTTAGCTCGACGCGAAATTGATTTCACAGTCCTCAGCACTCTCTGGCACTTAACAACGAGCGCCTCTCGGAGCACCTCAGCCTGGTCATCGTTGAGGTCGCAAGGGAACGTGCTCAACCAATAAACTACGGCGTTTGAAAAGAAGATGAAAATTCAGGCAAATGATTAGAAGAACGAATGTTAGATGTACTGGGATCCGCACAGTAGGAAAAGAACTGTAGTGCAGGCAAATAGGAAGAAGTGAATTTAACTTCACCGTCTCTGCATTCGCTGATTTGTCTTATTCTGGAATTGAAGTAATCGAGAACAAATTCATTAGAGGACTTATTCTGCGGTGACTGCCTTCAATAGTTTCAATAGTTTCAATAGTCATTTCAACAATTCAATAGTTAGCGACACGTCTGCATCGTATTCTTCCCCTACATCATTACATCAGTGCATGGGCGGCGATGACACGTGATCTCATTCAATAACTCAGGCTGAATCTTTCGTCTGAATCAGGAGCATTCCTTACTCATCTGAGAGTCTGTTCGACTAGTCTCTAACAATAGCTGTAAGACTTGCAAAGAGCCAAAGTTTGCTTATTGTGAGGAAGGTGTTTGCTGTGCGAGTAAAATTTGGGTACCACGGTTTTTTTTCTGAGTTTCGCAAGCTTTTAACTAAGTGGACTGCATATCATTTCGACGTTTTCAGGCTCTGGACAAGGCTGGGTCGTTGAAACTTTGTCCAATGTCTTTCAGTAGTGCAGTGCTACAAAACGGCCCTGATCTTCTTCCACCGATCAAGTGTTCCTTGCTCTATGCCTAAGGAAGAGCAAAAGGTTTGTGAGAAATCTTCGAAAGTTTTGATGCTATGGCCAGTTTAACAAAAAAACAGAAATAACTGCTCATAAAACCATGGACCACCGTTGTTTTGTGCTGAGGTCCTGCAAGATTCCATATCTGCTTGAAGTACGGTTCGGGCTCCTTTGGATCAAGGTTTCTTCTATCTAATGATCAAGATTTAATCACAAAAACTATTGTAGTGCAAGGAATGTTTCACTGTGAAACATACTTTTATTTCGACAGTCAGCGCAAAAAACAAGTCATTTGAGAAATAAAATATACCGTTCGAATTCACTTGATTTGAAATATCGAATGACTACCGAAATGTTTTACAAAAGCAAAGAAATGCTCTTTCACCAAAGGCGCGTTGAAAAAAGATTTCTCAAAAAACGGTCAAGTAGTCTAATGGCCAGAGATTCAAATTTTCGAATAATTATCGAAAGTGCATTGGAAATTATTCGCGCAGCGGAAGGAGTCCTCTCTTAATTTGTTTCCGGATTATAGAAAGAACTCCAATGAAACTGATGCCGTATCCTGGCCTTTTTAAATCCAACTCTTGCTTCGGTCGCGATTGACCAAAAAAGCCTAGCTCCTCCGACGCGTCTTCTTGTTAACAGAGTCAATTTGGTGCAACTTGTTAACAGCGGTCCGCTGCGAAACACGAAGCTTCTCAACCAAATCACAAGTGTACGATGAAGGCACAGCATCCAAAGCGGCTTACAAGTCACTTTCATTCAAAGCAGATGGCCAACCAGAGCGAGGCATGTCTTCGACATCAAAATCGTCTTCTTTGAATCGTTTAGACCATCTGCCACGGTTGTTTGTCGCTATGGCACCTTTACCCTCCTTATGAAAGGCAGCAAATGTAATAATAAACCAATGAAGATGCCATATCTTCAACATCTCTCGGACGAAATAGAATGTTCGTGTTCTTTTTTTCATGGTAATAGCTCCAGCGAATGAGATCGAATATCCATTTGCCGCCGTTTAAGAGTCTTCCGAGAGTTGAGGTGTCGAACGATCACTGGCAGTTTATGGAAAATTTTGTCCAGTGAAATATGAGAGTGATAACGATGAAATATTGCAGCGCGTGTGAAGCATAACTTTAATTTTAATGCTAGAGCGTTACTAACACTTTTTACTTTCAAACTTTTACTCAACAGTAATATAGAAAGACCTTTTCAGAAAACCACCACGTCCTATTGAAAGTTCTTGTCTTCTGTCTAGCAAAAAAGATAGTTTCTTCACTCCGTCTACCGGAAAGATGTCTCTAACGTTGAGGATTGATCCAAAAAATTGACGACCACATAATTCATTGTGTAATCTTTAATCTGTTGCCTTCGAGAATGCAATGGTTGACTTTAGCCACGATCATATCCGCCCATCGTTCAAAAGGGTCTTTCAAAGGGCACTTCCGCTTTTTTAGAGTCACCCCTACTGCTTCTTTCGCCTATTTCTCATCTCTTCTTTTTGTTATGTAACCGGTTCACCTCTGTTATACTAGCGATATCGGTTTTCCTGGATTTCTAGACGGACTAGAATTTGAGGGTCTGTGTAACTGAGTATACTAAAGGGCTAAATTTCGATGCTACGTTCCTACAGCGGCTGTGTCAAATTTTACTGCGAGAAGGCACGCATCCCTTGGCAGACGAGCTGAGGCGAAGGTTCTCTCGGTAGACTATATGATTATGAAAGTTGTTTAAATGTGGTCTTTTCAGTAGAATCCCTGTCAGATGTTCCTGTCTGGTTCTACCGAATCCCAGATTTATAGTATGCGCAAAAGGATAATCTGTAAGGAATTTGTAATTTACACTCACCAAGCTTACCAGTAATCCACCTCGTCGTCCTTCCAATAGAGGCTAACTATGCGCGACGTCTTTCACTGTTATTTTCCACAAAATAATATAAGTATTTGAACTGGAACTTTTATGCTACTGAATAACACAAATAACAAAATTTCTGAGGAAATAATGATCAGTGATAGTCTCAAATACTCTCCTTTTTAGCAAGAATATGTCCTATCATAGAAACAAGAGGAAATGTTTGATAGGCGATCGCCCTTTTTTTAAATATACCGTGAAAAAGTTTTCTTAGTGATGTTTATTTTCCGTATGAATAGTGCCTTTATGATAATAAACTTTATTTGTAGGTGCTCATGCAATTCAAGCCAGGGGTTAACTTAATTGAGTTCGAAATGTGACATTTCTTCACTCTTACAACACTCTCCTATAATCTTTTCAAAAAATTAATATTATGTTCAAAATTGTCGAGATCTGTGCTGTCGAACAACCACCAAAGGTTTACCAAAAAGCCATTGTAGACCCTAGCCGAGCAAACAATACGAATCGAGTGTGAATTATAATTTTGTTTCCGTTGCTAAATTATCGAAATTGCCAGAATTTTATCTTTTTAAGAATCAAAAACCTAAGAAAAAACATCTGTGCGGCAAAAAAGACGTCGTTGCGAACATGTTAAGAGATGAAATTGTTAAAAGCGCAGAATCTAAAGTAGATTTTGCTAATCAGTAGCAGTTACATAATATATCATAAGGCTTAGACATGAAACGTTTTCAAATAAGGAGTGGTAGCAAAACATTGGCTTTGGTGGTGTAGTGGTAGCACGTGCACGCGGTAAAGGCGAAACGTGGGTCCAAATCATTGCTGTGATCGAAGGTTTTGCATACCGCTCTATAATCTTGAAGTGACTCGTAACATTCATAACATCATGTTACTACTCAAAGTCACAAAGTAAAGAAATTACAGACATAATACCTAAAACGTTTCACTTGCACGTTGCCGGTGGAATGCTCTTCTCGTCAAATTTAAGCATGTATTTTTTGCGAGTTATTTGCATATTGTTTTCGTGGAAAGTGAAAGTTATTTTTCGCCGCTCAGTGGTTCTGGTAATACCTCAAGATTATTCAAAAGTTCCTAAAGCTACATATTCATGAAAGGTATTGCCATATTAATGAAGGGAAATTATCAAATTAAAATCAAATTATTTATTAATTATTCAATTAGAAATTAAATTAGTGAAATCAAATTGAAGAACGAAAGAAATGAAAGGAAAAAAATTGTATTATTGTATCAATGAAAGGAAAGAAAGGTATTGCTAATCGATTGTTTGCGTTAGGGCAAAGTCCTCCATAAAGAGAGTTTGTATCTCAGAACTAAGAAGGAAAATGCCGTTCTGAATCCAGTTACATGGATTTTTCAGCTAGACTCACTTTCTTGAATTTTTGAGGTTTGATTAACCATAGATGGACTAATTTATTATCTCACGTAATTTCTCCAAAAGTTGAAACTATGCAGGAAAAAGTGCTGGCCTTACAGTCTAAGCATGGATATTTTGTAGATTCTTATAAAATATCTACGTAGTATAAAAACTTCATGATCAAGTAATTGTAGACAAAACTTTTATTTAGATTTTCCACCTTCGTTTCCTTTTAGAAGCTTATTTGATAGATGTGCGAATTTTGCTGATCATTCAACTCGTGATAACTCGATTCTTCTCGACCTGTTTTCTGACGATTGTTATTTCATTTCAATTACTATGCTGATTATCTCATGAAGTCATGACTATTGCAAGGAATTATCGTGTGTGAAAAAGACCGGGATAAGTGTGACGGAATGTTGAAAGCAGCTCCGACTTTAATTTGGTTTTCAAAGTATGCCTCTCAGGCTGTTGAAATTCTTGAAAAACCGGCTTCTCAATAGGCGAGAGTTGTTGGGCTTGGCTGATGAGGCGAATTTTCCCAGCTCGGCTAGTCCAACATCGGCATCATGTAGTTGCACTTCATGGCAGAGAAGGATTGGTTTCTCTTTATTCCAATTAGGTACACAGGCGCTAAATTTTTTGTACGTTGTACATTGATCTGCTGGACGAAGTTGTCCGACGTAATAGCTTCACTTGGATTTAGGGTAATGTCGTGTCACGACGAATAGTTCAGTTTTGGCATTAACGTGCTGAACTTTATAGCAGTTCGACTCAGCCATTGCCGGTTGTCGCACAGGATCACTTTTAGCCAAAAGTCACAATATACTACAATATAATACAGACGAGGAGCAGATCGATCACGCTCCGAAAGGAACGTACAAATGATTCCTCATGACGACAATTTCTTTGATTGTTGAAGATTTTCGCGGTACTCAATTGTTGTGCTTCTTCAAGTTTTTATTTTTCTATGTGATTTAGGAAGTTTAAATCTAATAATGTAGAGTGGTGTGCAAAAACAGTTGCGTCAGCTAAGATTCAAACCCAGATTGCACTTTATACAGGAGCGTGTGTTGAACCGTCGTGCTACTGACACCCGTTTTGACATCACTCTTTCTACGCTACAACGCATTATCCGTCAGTAGCCAGCCGTCTACGGTCTGGCGTAGGCAGTCACTATCGACATGAAACCCGCCTATGCTGACAGATATTGGGGTTCCATAAATCTCATAATAAATAAATAATGAGTCCTAGCTGACGCAAATATTTTTGCACATCACTCCACATTATTGAGTTTATTTTAATTTTATTTATATTGAATATATTACAGATTTATACATATTAAGTGCACTTTGCTTGATTATTAGATATGCCACCTAGGTTCATTAACTGGAGGTGTGGAGTGTGAATATGTGCTTTACGCTCACTCCTTTGGATCTTACCAGTTTCAGGCAATACTAATTTTCTTCCACTCGCATAATCATCTAAAACTGTTTTCCCCCAGATCTGCTAAATCGCAGACTGAAATATACTACTTCACTCCTTTGCATTGGCAAAGGCGAGCTATATGCAGCTAAATGTAAAAGAGTGTGTAAAGAACACTCATTAATAGAGGGATACGTTTGCCACCTGTTTTGTCATCGCAAATGTGTTA